>CABHPQ010159291.1:30753-46464 GCA_902168405.1 Peromyscus aztecus
CACACACACACACACACACACACACACACACACACACACACACAAAATACTCTTGTGATTCAAGAGCCCAGGGGAAAGGATTAGATTCTCATTGCTTTCTAGCAGGAAGATACTTCTGAGTAGACAGGAGATTGTGGCTTTCCCACTTCTGAACTTGTCCCCAGAGAACTTTCTGAATGGCTCTACAGCCCCTTGGGTTTCAGTTGATTGCTGTCATTTTAAAAGGCATGCATTGTTCTCAGTCATACAGTGAAAAAACTCAATCCCATTTAAGAGCAAAAGAATAAAACTGCCTCAAAAGATGGGGCAGAATAGCAGGCAGCACAGGAATGGAGGAGACAGAGGAGTTCAGAGAGGAAGAGAAGACTAAGGACAGAACTACATCCTAAAGACAGCAAGACCCCAGCAGCACTCTGGGAGAGAATTGGCACACACACCTGACTTCTTCAATGCCACAAGTGCCAACTGAGACCGGGGCCCATTCCGACCTTGACTGTCACTAAGGGGGAAAAGGTGGCTTCCAGAGTTGCTATGGCAACCTTTCTTTCCAGCCTTTGCCTCTCATTTTCTGCACTTCAACTTCTGTGAGTTGCTTATCTCTCCTCTTCATCAAGCTATGCACTCCTATTCGATTATTTCTCAAACCTGAGTTCATGTCCCAGTTGTATTGTTATGGAGTCTATACACGTCAGTGAAACAAAATCACTTCCTGCCATAAACCAGTGGATCATGGCAGTGAGCTTTATTAAACAGCTACCATCCACAGCTCATTTTAATTGTGAGTTAGCATAATGGAGTGCGGCGGATGTGCAAATGTGGTGTGTGTGTGTGTGTGTGTGTGTGTGTGTGTGTGTGTGTGTGCCTGTGTGATGGGAAAGAAAGAGAGGGGAGGGAGGGAGGAAAGTTAGGAGTAGGTTCCTGGTGAAAGACCCGTTTAGTTGAACATACCTGTCCTTCAGAGTTCTGCTGAATACGTTTCAACTTCCAAGCTCTGGCAGCCTCATCTTGCATCCAGCCTTATGTTGCGTTCATCTCCATGGATTTCAGAGCGGAGGAGGACATCATAGCAGCAGTAAGGGTACCTTCTTCCGCTCATCTCAACCCACTGTGGGAACCCAGAGGTTCCCACTCTATGCGATGCAGGCAGTAGGAACTTGTGCCCCACTAGGCTGGGAATGTTCTGGGACAGTGCATTAAAAATGCAGCACTACTGTACACTACTTCTCTGTAAGTCAGATGTTTTCTGCACCCATCAGAATTCACTTCCAAGTGCGTCCACTGCTTTGTGGTGACAGTCATGTGTAGGCCCTGGAGTTTAACTGGGCCATGAGCCACCTGCTTCTTCCAACAAGGTTTTCTTCTGAACAAGTTCCCATGTTTAGATTTTTTTTTTCCCTTCATGGTTGCTAATTAGATTTAAATGCTAGTTAAGAAGCTGCCACTGGCAGGGAATTAAAACTGCTTTCATTTATTTTTTGTTTAAGCTTTGATTACTCCTACACTTTATTTTTTATTCAAAAAATTTAAACATTTTTTATTATTGTGTTAAATGTTAAAAGTATGAAGAAAAACACAGTTCTTTTCTCACTCGCCTGTGATGTTTTGTTCTGTAATATTATGTGAGTGGTTTGCCCACATGAGGTTGTGTAGAAGAATTTGGTCGCATTTTGGTTGGTTTTAAGGACTTTTGGGATGTAAATGGAATGTTGAGAAAAGAAATTTATTTACTTCTGCTCAATATGAATTGCTAGGTACCTAGTGCACAGCATTTCCTCCTGGCTTTCATCCCAATTTTAGGCATGACTGGCTGCTGCCCTGTCATGAACCTGGGTTTCTAAAAATGTCATATCTGAGCCTTGTGTGCATACCTCATGGTGTCCTCTTTGCCTAGGCTTTGCTGTGATATCAGGACATAATTCTCCTTGTTCCTCACTGTGTAAGTACCTAGAGAACATCATGGTGATTGGTCCCAACATGCCATGCCAGTACTAGTAAGATCCCTCTCCTGAGTCCCAGAGCTATGCTTCAAAGAAGAGCAGAACACAAGGTGTGGAGCACTGGCTCTGCCCTCTCCTTGCTGATCTCCTGTTGTCCCCACAGAATGGCCAAACCAATTCACACACTGAGGGACCACCTTAGAACTTAAATCTCTCCCTCCATTTCCGTATCAATCTGCATACTTGAGGCAGGACAGCATGCCTCGGGTTGGGGAGAGAAGGAAGTGAGAACGCTTCTCCCTAAAGTAGGACAGATGTTGTTAGGTAGACAGATAGAGGCAGACAGACAGGTGATAGATAATAGGAAGAAAAATAGGAAGATAATAGAAAGTAGATAGATTAGAGGGGTGCATAAATATATAGATAGATATTAGATAAATAAATGATAGCGATTATATATGTATATATTATGTATGTATAACATTCTATATAAGGAAGGTAGACAGATAGATGGCCAGTATATAGATACGTAGATAGATGGTTGGTAGATAAGAAGTACACATATAAATACATATCAGTTGGAGCTTTCAAACCCCATATCTGTGGTTATGAAAACTTCTAGCTACTCTTATTGAGAAGAATTTTGGGCTGGGCATATCCCAGCACTCAGGAAGCAGAGGTAGGTAGATCTCTGTTCAGTTGGAGGCCAGCCTGATCTACATAGCAAGCTCCAGGACAGCAAGGGCTGCATAGTGAGACCCTGTCTCAAGAAAAGAGTGGGGAGGGGGTGGGGAGGAGGAAAGAATTTAGAACAAAAAAAAAAAATGCCATCGTGAGAACAATTAACCTGGAAGCAATTATCTAAATTATTGGCTTTGGGGAAAAAAAACAAACAAACAAGGAATTAATTAGAATCTCCATTTCCTGTTATAGAGCAGGGAACTACGATAGGTCGCAGAAGGTTGAGCTACGGAGTCAGGCAATGATTTCGAACGCCAGGCCACAAGTCCCTGACATCACAGCACTGGTCAGGCTACTCAACCTCTCGCTCTCAGCTTCTTCAACATAGGATAAAGACAGTCAGGAGAGAAAGCCAGGTGTCACATGGAGTGCACCTGGTAGCCTCGGGAACAGCCAGCATGCAGGAAGCTCCAGATGCCTTCCCTCCATCATCGTTACTGTCGTACAGACCCTTGAAGAACATGCTGCCGGAACACACAGGCTATGGACAAGGATGCACCTGCACTGTGCTCCGGATATGTGGAAAACCAGCATGGCTCCCCTGTAAGGGAACAGCCACCAGCTGAGTCACTACTGACGCAGTTTCTAACATTACAACCAACCTGGATGGAGGAGGGTTCCACCCCATCTTTGCATATCAACTGGATTGCAAGTGTATCAATGGGGATACATTTTTCTGAAAATATTTCTTAACACCAGAGATTGAAGGTTGGCTGGACTTGCAACCAAGGTAATAATATGCCTTGAGATTGCTTAAAATTATGTACTCGGCCTGCTATCCTACTGTGTGCTCAGCCTGTTTGCCTTTAACCTGCCTTTAGTGGGACAATGGAACCAAGGATACTGTGCCTTGGATTTCCTATTCAGTCCACTTTAAAACCCAAACTAAATGCACAGCTTTAATCTTAAATTATGTATTCTTCTATGCCTCCAACCCATACCCAGAATGTACGTATGTCTGTGTGTCTGTGGTGGTAATTATTACTGAAAGCAGTCAACAGGCTGAAAGCAACCTTAAGCAACAAATGTCCCATAAATGTTGGCGACATCAGGTGGATATAGATCGATAACATCTGTGTGAGGTTCTGCATGCTATTCTGGGTCAGTTGTGGTCAAAAAATAACTTCTCTTGTAAAACTCCATTAACAATTTCTGTAAAAAAAAAAAAATCCCTCCTTTCTTTCCCATACCATGTTTTCTGTGATACTCAGTAAAACACGGAGAAAAGTCTTCTGTTAGGGACAGAATCCTCAGACACAGATGCAGAGCTGATACAGACAATACACGGACAGTGAGAACAGACATGTCAGATGAACACCACAGACAGTCAGCAGACAGACTAGTAACCACACACTACAGAAGACCTGGAAAGAGAAGTAGGGAACTCAAATGTTGGCTCCCTCTTGGTCAAACTAAAACAAAACGAAGTAACTCTTTTTCTTGCCTTAATATGACACCAACACATTTTGGTGCCTTCTCTAAGGTTTCTTTAATGTGTTAATTGACATGAGGAACTGTTCTCCAAAGCCACAAAGCTAGGGAATGATAGAACAGCACCAAACCTCTCCAGTGGGGACCAGGAACTCACAGAGGGTTGATGACTAGCCCACAGTTGGGGTGCAGTGCTTGCTCAGAGGTGCCTGGACCCCACTACCTATGCCACCCACCCCAGGCTTGTCCTGTTAGATCAGGAGGCCAGGTGGCTGTGGGGCTGAAGCGTCCATTGCTGTTTTGTAAGGTCTCAAAGTGAGGGCTCTGGAACAAGGCCACACACATGTCAAGCACAGGGCTTCACTCAGCACCGCCTTCACCCACCTACCCCCATCTCTGCCTCTGTATAAGAGATGAAGACATCATCCTTGCTCTGGGTACCAGAATGGTCCGAGTTCCCTCCTTGTAAGATGTCTTTACTTGCTGATGGTCAGTTCTCAATGTCCCTCATCTGTTTTCTCTTGTTTCCCATTCAATCCCCAGAGACACTTGGATTGCTCTCTCAGTGGGGAAGCCTTACTCTGTCTCTGCCAGTGATGTAGATGTCTGGGCATCCATTATCAGCTGACCATGAGGCTCTGTGCAGAATGAAAGATGAAATGCATTCCCAGGCCTATGACTTTACCACATAAATAAGGTCAAACGGCACAAATACAGCCACTTTTGCCACGCACCAGACAAAGCTAGCCTCAAGTCTAGGTTGTAGAAAAAAAAAAGATGACATTTTCTTGGTCAGCACTTCCCCTTGATCCTGCCTCAACCCCAGTTCCACAGCAGAAAATCGAGCCTTTCAGAAACTGAAGGAGGCTGCGGACTGTTATCTACTGGTGATGTGTGAGCCTGGAAAGGCTTACCTTCAGCCTCATCTTGGCTGAGGAACAGGCTTCCCAGACAGTCAGGGGGACACAGAAGCTACTCAGAAGGTTCTAGTGGCTTGATACTTGATGTCTAGTCAGGGATACATAGGATCATCTGGGTGGTTTACACATTCCTGCTCCTAACTAGCAATTGTGTAAGATCTACAGGGAAGGGAAGATGCAGTCATTCTGTATCCAATGCCTAGTCTATAATCCATCTATAAAAGTACCCTCCACTGAAGGGAGAAATGGCTCTCAGAGCCTCTTCAGGACTCTTTCTGTTGGTTCTCTGCCATATCCTGTCATTGGGGTTGGACTGTCAATATTTCATGATGAAATGCTGAAGACTGGGCAGGTTAGGTTGAACCGCTTCTCACAGCAGTAGGCTGTGAAGTCAATGGACACCACTGGCCAGACTTCCTTCTCCTGGGCTCTCTCCTTAGATTACAGACAGCCTATCCTCCTTCCCATGAATGGCCTTCTCTTCTAATAAGGACAACAAATAGACTTGTCTGGGACTCCACCTGTATGATCTCATTTGACCCTAACCCCGTGTGTGTGTGTGTGTGTGTGTGTGTGTGTGTGTGTGTGTGTGTGTGTCCTTGTATGTATTTGGGTGCACATGTTGCATGCATGTGGAGGCCAAAGGTCAACCGTAAATGCTGCTCCTCTGGGGCTACACAATTCATTTTTTGAAGCAGTGTCTCATTGGGACCTGGAGATTGCCAACTATGCGAGGCTGGCTAGCCAGTGAGCCCCAGGGTTCTGCTGTCTCCACCTCCCCAGCCCTGGGATTACAAACACATGCCACCATGCATGGCTCTTTGTGACAGTGACAGAGGTTCAGTCTCAGGTCCTAATGCTTGTGTGCCAAGCACATTAGTGGCTGAGACATTTCCCTAGCCCTCATTTAAAGGCCCTTAGGCCCAATACAGTCACAACCTAAGCTTCACACATGAGCTTGGAAAGACTGTCCACCATCACACAGCATCCCTCCCTTCCACGTCAGCAAGGTGGGACTTGGTGCCTTTATTCTTCTTCTCTAATTTCCTCAGGAGGGAGCTCAGAGGTCAGTGCAAGCAAACGGGCACATCTTTAAGTATGCAGGAGTCACACCTGTACTCAGAAGGTGACCCAGGGTACTCAGGTAGCCTGGTGACTAGAACGTTCTGGAACCATTGCTGTGACTGTGAGAACTTTTCATGAGGGTGTGAAAAACCACACAAAGATGAGACGAACTTTATCAATTCAGAGGTTTCAAATGAGCAACCCAAAAGCTTAATGAGGGAAATGAAATGATCATTAAAAATACAGACAGACTCGAGAGCACATTTAACTGAGTTCTCATAACTCCAGGCACAGAACTGTGGGTAATTATTATGTGAACTTGGTTGAACTGCTCTCTGTTTTCAGAATAGTTTAATATCTACCTGAGTGGACATGATGGATGCATTCATTACCTATCACAAGTACAAAGACAAACCTAACTGATTCCCATTTTCCCTTATTTCAAGCAACTCTATATGTACAGTTTGATAACAACTGAGGTTTGTTTTTTCTGTTGTCACTGGGATATTCTGAAGAGAGACAGAGAGAAAGGGTGGAACAAACGGAAGTCTCCACTCAGTGACAAAGACTTTACGTTCTTAGGGCTGACCCAATGGCTGACTCCAGCTCTCACTCTGCTGCTGTCTGTCAGAGGGAAGAACATTTTCCCTCCAAGGACTCATTTCTAGGCTCAGTTAGGAAACAGTTGAAGCTAAAATTCACTCACAGAACAGCTTGTCTGCCATGATCATACCCCTCTGAACTCTGCCGCCTGGGCTCTGTCTTCCGGACTTGTGGTTTTCTTCCCAAGCGTATGCTTTGTCTTATTCAACTATTAGATTTGTCACTGGCAAAGGAAAAAGCCTAGGATTTAGAGAGCAAAACACTTGGCTGTTGTGTAACTGATTTGACAAAGAAACAGCTGATTTCCTGAGAAGTTAAGAGACTTGGTTAAGGTCATGCAGCCAGATAACAAGAGGCCCAGACCTGAATTCAGAATCCTAGAGACAAGGACAAGGCCATGCCCACCACCAGCCTCTAAGGCCAAGGCCATGCCCACCACCAGCCTCTAAGTTCAAAGCCATGCCCGCCACCAGCCTTTAGGGTCAAGACGACATTGTTACTGCCCATAAGCCTCTGAGACAAAGTCTGCATCCCAGCATCAAGGCATGTTAATCAATTACAGAAATGGGAAAATAAGGTTCTCTGGGGCCTTTGGCCATCATAGACCTATGTTCTGATGCTACATACTATTTTTGAATACTTCCCACCCACCTCTGTGTTTGGTTGCAGGTAAAGCCCTGCTGGCTATGCTCTGATTTGATGAAACCATTTCACATCTAACTGAAACACCATCCACTCGCTAACAAAATCATATTGCATTTGAGCCCTCAGTGGCCAGAAGGAAGTCATTAAGAAGTGGGAGTTATTATCTGGACTGGAGCACAGGAATGAGCCATTATCCCCTTCTGTTCCCACAGCATCCCTGAGAGATGAAACAAAAAAGATGAGACAAGCCAGTGGCGAGGCTCTTGGTGCCCATCACTCACGTCCCTCTCTGGAGTTTGAAAATGTGTGTTTCCAGATAGCTTCCCCACAGATACCTGGAGATGCAGCTTCACAGAGGTCTGGGTAAGAATCAATCTGCCGTCTCCCGTGGATAAGCATGACATTGGAAACTGCTCACACACATCCACAGAGAATAGGTGCCTGCCCCATCTACCTCGCTTGCAGGGGGAATGGAGGGCAACAGCCAACAGTCAACAGCCAAAGGCAGGGACCTGCTTTAGAACAATCACTCACCTTCCCAGAAACAGCCACCTCTGCAGAAGAGAGGCTGGTTTCTGCAGATTCTTTGAGAGGTTTCACCCCTGCCATGTCCGTCTTTCCGTAGCCTCGTCTCCACACAGCTCCTCACATTGGAATCTTGGTTCTCACCTACTTCTATCCAGAGAAATTCACTCAAACTTCACATATACACACAGGAAACACGAAGCGTTGAGGGCAACTTGGCAATTAACTCTGCCAATAATTCTTCTCCATGATTGATTGACATTGCTTATCTTTTGTCTTTATCTACAGTTGGGGAACTTTTGTGAAGATCACATGGGCATTGTACATAACACACATCTCCAAAAACTCATGAAGGAAATCATAAAATTGTCACTACGATTTTTACAGACAGCAATAAAACACTCCTTGTATTTCCTCTGGACACACCTGTCTATATACTGTCATTTGATTTTTGTTGTTGTTGTTCAACACCTGTGCCTTTATTGACAAGCACCACAAAAAAAGTGTCATGTCCCTTTAAGTGTCTTATGAAAGGTATGCTTCTGTTGAAGAGTACATTGAGCTTCAATGCAGACCATAACCATAAATGATTTAAAAATCATTAAGTATATATTGAGCTAAGCACTAGGGTATAAAAAAAAAGTCCACCATGGGTTATAAACCACTGTTTCCAGCCTCAAAAATCCTACAGTTCAATTGCTGAGAAATGAAGCATAAATAAATGCTCAAGGCTTCTGACAGACAAGGGCTTCTCTGGGCATCTTGGGACAAAGATGTGTGTGTCTCACCCACCTTTGGCACATGCAGAGTGAAGGGTGAGTGAAGTGAAGAGGAGGGATGGGATTTAGCAGTAAAATTAAGTTAAGTGTGACAGAAAGTCTCCAAAGGGACCAACACAGGCCGAGCTAACTGAGTTTGGATTCAGAAGAGAGGCTACATTAGCACAGAGAGCTGAGGATGGGTGAGACCTGTGAGGCTGGCATTCATGCAGGAAGAAGCACTGCTCGAGGATCACGGGTGGGAATTGTGTTCGGCCTGGCAAGAGAGCTCTGAGATGCATTGGATCACATCATGTCACCAGTCACCACTGAGGTATCTCCATCAGAGTTCTCAGCTCAGCAAATACGCAAGAACTCTGTAAAAGTTCTGGAGTTTAAGCTGGGCCCAGAGATTGATTTATTAGGTGGGAGAGTACCCAAGCTGTGGAAGAGCTCACTGGCAGGTAGCACCATGGAGCTGTCAAAGGTGACCATGCCAGGAATCCTGTGAAAGATGCTGGGCGTGGTGTCAAACATCGGAGCCTGGAAGAAGGCCAGATGTGCTAGGAGTTGGCCCAGGCACACAGCCCAGCAGGAAAGAGCACACCAACAAGACTATGCACACTGGGGGAGGCCGGCCACTCCACTCAGATGTGCCCCCCATAGCTTCCTGCCCATTTAACGCCAAGGTTTCTGTGAGCACTGTAGAGCATATTTATAAGCACAGGGAACAGGGCCAGATACTTGAAACAATCTCTAACGCTGTAGCTCTAGGGAAATTCACAGTCATCCCAGCCATCTTAGCCAGCACCCACTGGCACGCTACATACACCTCAAGTTCACCCTCTCTGAACGTGCCTCTTAGTGGTCCTTGGTGAACCTCTCATCACCTTAGTCTGTGTGGATACCTGAGGCTTTGAGTTGACCATCCCTCAAGCACCTCCCCCAGCTTTGGTGACTTACCCTTCTGGAAGCTTCTGGCCCTCTGTGTGGAAACCCAATCAAGGCTTCTTCTAGCTAGACAACAGAAGCATAGCACTCCCTCAAGCAATGGGACACTCTCCCACAGGACTCTGATTCTAAAGGAATGAGTGGCTGAATTAACAGGACAACAGAGGACTAGCCAAGGTGATGCTGAGGGCAGCAGCCTTGAAGGTTCAGGTGGCAACAAGCCACACCATGATGTTTCTATGAGCTCTGGTACCTGCAGACCCCATATCTCCTGCCTGGGACATCAGCTCACCCCTAGAGCTGCTGTCTCTAGTCTTCTCAGGATCATCTTGATAACTCTCTACAGTAAGCCAAAGCCTGGCTCGGTAGTGTCCAGCGTGAAGCTCCAAGAGTGATTCACTCTTACACTAGAAGTGTTAACTCTAAGAAGCGGTAGAGACTTGTATAGCATATCTGACCAGAGAGGCACAAATATTAATTGTGAAGCCACTTCAGTGAAATGTAGGCTGCTGAAGTGCCCAGGCTCCACTACACATGGGAAGTCTAGACCTGGAGTCCACAGGTGCACACCACGCCACACTACACGTCATTTTGCTGCAGATTCGCCCTGTTGAATTTCCCCTTGACACAAGGATGCACCTGCAAGGCTCATTACATATGCCAGCTGTGGGAGGTGACGCCATCATTCCAGCTGTGCACAAAACTCCTTAGGTGAGCCTGACCCTGACCCAGGGAAAACCTATGCTCTGAGGCAGAGCATTTGGCCTCCAGAGCTAGACTCTACTTCCACTTTCAGTAGAAGAAATATCTCAAAGAGTGAAAGAGCCACCCTTACCAAGGTGTTTCTGCATAGCAAGACTCAAGACTGACCGTTTCAGATGACCCTTTCCCATCAATCCACAGGAGTCCGACAAAGTGGGCAGCTTTTGAGTCCTTTTCTTGGCTCTTTTTCTATGACCGTCTCAGATAAGAAAAACTAATCGGTGCAATTCTATAGTGAGTCTCATGATGGATTTTCTGTTACTAATAAAATTTGCTGTCAGGCTACTTTGGCAGTTCTGTTTTCATTAAAGGTCATCTGAAAATGGTACAGTGACAGCTACCGGCAGGTACTGAGGCTCCAATTTCCACCATGGTTCATGCAGTGACATCTGGTGGCCATAATGTATCCCTGCACTAGCAAGGTGATCACAGTAAAAATCTGCCTGGGGTAAGTGTGTGTGTGTGTGTGTGTGTGTGTCCATGTGTCTGTGTGTATGTGTCAGTGTGTCTGTCTGTGTCTGTGTCTGTGACATGCAACGTGACAAAGGAAACTCAGAAGCCTGAGCAGTTCAGATGGTAAAGTCATGCAACAGCCTCACAAGCTTCACCTGCTTAGACTCCAGTGTCCAGGCCTTTCCTCCAATGTCCCCAGTGGGGACCTGATTTGCACAGAGTGAATATGGTTAGTTAACTGGCTAGTTGATCATCCCCTCAGAGCCTCTAGAATTTCCATGCTTACTTAAGATAGAATTCTGTCAGTCCTTGCCTTATTTATAATCACTCATCTGCGCCTTTTCTAAAACTCTTCTCTCCTAGAGAAAAAGGACAAAATGACCCTCCATATCCTGGGCTGGATATAAAAGAGGGAAAATAAAACTTTTTCCCTTAAGGTGGATGGTGACACTCTCTCTGGCTTTTACTCCACAAACTCCGGAAGAGTCTCCCCACTTGAAACCAGATGATCAAACCCCATTTATTCAGCACCATGCTGTGCTCAGCCCCAGAGAACAGACAGTAAGAGGAGCTGGCCCTGCTGCCATGCTGGTGGTTTGATGCGTCTTGCCCTCTTTCATCTCTGACAGATGCTTTAGCTGTGCTTGCAGACAGGAAAACTAGAACTAACCAGGCGGGGCAGGTGAGCCCAGTACAGGTGCACTTTTGAGTACCTGAGACACACAGAGCATTCCAGGGAGAGAGGGGCCCCTGAAGCCCTGCAGCTGGGGAGACTGGGATATAATAGCTGAGCTGAGAACATTAACAAAAATTCGTTAAGACAAAGAACAAGGATAGTCTCTTATAAAAGGGGGCAGGGTATCCAGGAAGGAGGGGCAGGTGTGGCATTGGCAGGTGAGAGCCCAGCAGAACCTGTCCAACATGTAAGTTGCATAACAAAAATGGGAAAAGTAAGTTCACATCAAGGGAGGGCCTAGGGTAGAGAGTGGCTTAAACATCTGTAGAGAAAATTTTCATCAAGTGAGGTAGAAAATAAGTGCTGAAGGCTTTTGCTGGCTTTGGCAATGAAGGGACACTTCTCAAGCACTTAACTCTTCAAGAGGAAGGGGAAGGCCTGCAACCTTCACCTGCCAACACCTTCTGGAAAGTCATGGAGTACATTAGTGCATCTGCTGAGGAACTGTTGTCATCAGTGGGCATGCGGCATATAAGTATCTGATGTTATCTGTATAGTTACAGGGAACGGAAAATAAAAATACCTAACTTTCATTATTCACACCTTAAAGTTGCAACCTCTGGTACTTCAGCAAGTAGGCAGAAACACCTATTTCCAGCCAGGAGTGCTCCTGGGTTCTAGTAGATTTCTTCCCAGGATGCTCACTGCCTGGTGGAAGGGCCAGGCCTACATGCTAACTCATCTTACCCATGGCTCAGAGGGAAACTGAGGATGCTGTGGTGAGGAGGTAAGCAGGCTGGGAACTGCACAGACATGTCTGTTACCACCTGCAGGATGAGAAAGACATGGTCCTGCAAAGGTCGGGGGAACCAAGGCTGAAAGAGAGAATATTTGTCAAGAACTGCTCTGTTTTTGTTGTTTTTATTCCTTGGTCGTTTGTTCTTTTGGGGGGCCCTCCAAACAGCTCTCATATAAATCACACACAGAGATTTATTTTTACTTATAAATGCCTGGCCTTAGAGGTTTTCTTAACTTTAAATTATTACCCTTTGCCTCTGGGCTTTTTCCTTTTCTTACTTCTGTATATCTTACTTTCACTCTTACTCTGTGGCTGGCTGTGCGGGTTATGTGGCTGGCCCCTTCTTTTCTCTATCATTGATCTCTCTCTTTCTATTTATCCTTTCTGTCTGTCAGCCCTGCCTACCCTTTCTCCTGCCTTGCTATTGGCCATTCAGCTCTTCATTAGACAATCAGGTGTTTTAGACAGACAAAGTAACATAGCCTCCCAGAGTTAAACAAATGCAGCATAAAAGAATGCAACACATCTTTGCATCATTAAACAAATGCTCCACAGCATAAACAAATGTAACACACTTTAAAATAATATTCTACAACACTGCTCCAATTTTCTGAAGGAAAACTCTTTGCCTTTCAAAACCCAGCTCTAGCATCCAGTCCTTAATACCATACCCCATCTAGATGTAGCTGTACTCCTGACAAGCTGCCTAGGTGCCTGCTTCCCCCACGTGCATTTCCTTAGCTGTTTGCCTCTATCGAGACCATGAACTCCAGCAGCTGGCTCCAGAGCCAAAGGACACATTGAGTGAGATCCAGAGTACCCCTGGGAAACGTTCACCATCTCATACTCCTGGAAGGTGCACACTGCACCTCATATCCCTGGAAGACATTTACTGTCTCATACCACCGGAAGAAGCATCTTGCACCTCATACCAATGAGTGGTGGTTTAAATGAGAAATGTCCCCACAGGTTCAAGATTTGAATACTTGGTCCCCAGTTGGTGGTGCTGTTTGGGGAAGTTATGGACCCTCTGGAGGTGCAGCCTTTCTGAAGTCAGCACATCACTGACGGTGGGCTTTGAGAGTGTAGAGCCTCGGCCCACTTCCAGCTCTTGCTCTCCTTGCTTCCTGTGAACACCTGAGATGTGATCTCTCACCTTCCTGCTCTTACTACCATTCCATCCCCACCATTACAGATGACTACCCTTCTGGAAAATAAGAGAAAAATAAAACCTCTTCTTTACTCAAGTTGCTTTTGGTCATGGTGTTTATCACAGCAACAACAACAACAACAAAAAATAACTAATACATGTTGGAAGATGCCAGCGCTGGGAGTAGAGGCATTTGTGCTTCTTCCTGTGTCACGACTGGGGGACTTCCTATTGTTGCTGTTACACATGATGTGACCCAGATGGCTTAAGGTGACACAAATTTATTCTTTTTCTGTTCTAGAGCTCAAAAGTCCAAAGCTGAGTCCACGGAACCCAATCACGGTGTCATCAGAACTGTGCTCCCTTGACAGGCTCCATCAGAGATCTGTTTCTCACCTTCACCAACCTCCAGACCTGCAAGGATTTCGTTCCTTAGCTCCTGGCCCCTTTACCTCAACCTCTGCTTGGTGGGGGACTGTCTTTCTGTATGCTGTGAATATATGTTGCTCCCATTGGGTAATAAGTAAAGCTGCTTTGGCGTATGGTAAGACATGATAAGAGCCAGGTGGGAAATCCAAACAGAGAGACAGGGAAAAGAAGGGCGGAGTCAGAGAGACACCAACCAGCCACCCAAGGAGCAAGATACCAGCAGACTGTTAACTCCATGGCCACATGGCAAAATACAGATTAATAGAAATTGGTTCATTTAAGATGTAATAGCTAGCTAGCAATAAGCCCAAGCCATAGACCAAACAGTTTGTAACTAATATTAAGCCTCTGAGTGATTATTTTATAAAAATGACTGCTGCCTGGGCAGGACTGGGTGGGACCGGGACACTTCAGTCTACAACTGCTTCTACTGTAGCATGTCTTCTTCTGTTCTAGAAGCTCCACATTTCCCTCTAGAGTAACACATGTGTTCGATTTGGGGGATGTCTGGTCATTTCAAAATAGCACCCCATTTCAAGATCTTAACAATCCACCTTCAAAGGTCCTTTCCCCATAAAAACCATACAGGTAACGCACAAGCCTCAGGAATGAGCCCCTGCATGTCACTGGGATCACTTTTCAGCCAATCACACCCACTCATCCACAAACCCTTAGATGTTGCATGGTTTCTCTGCAAAGTCAGCAGGTATTTCTGACATACAGATACTTGATAAGTCTCCATTATCCTTGCAGTAGACACACCAGCCTCCACCAACTGTAGCATCCTATTATCTAGTCTGAAAAAAGGTGGCATTTTCAAATGCCTTAAATTGCATAGTCTGATGAGTGACAGACAAATGTTATCACATACGTCCAAGATGAAAAATGCTGTGTAAAGTTGTGGATGTCACACTTTTGGGGAGAAGAAGCCACATATGGTCTGCTTGTCACTGCCTAATAAGCTATGAAAAGAATCAGTTTTCTACCAAGTGTTTTCTTGTTATGCACCAAATGTATTTTGTTGTTGTTCTTCTTCTAAGCATACCATACTTCCATTCAATGCTATATCAAAGTGTGTATTTATGAGTCATCCAAAGTGACAACCTGGAATCCTAACAAGTTAGAATTCAATGTCATTGTGGTGTTACCAGTTGAGGTGGAAGTCCCAGGAACAGGCCCTTTTTACACTCGGGTAAATTCCCACAGGCATACTCAGTGGCAATGACATCAGAATTTACTGTTCTGCCTGGGGGTGCTGCTTTCCTCTTGGTTTTGCTTGTAAAGTACCTTTCAATCAAGGAAACTTTAAAATGTGTGAGAAAGAAAGAAAAAGAAAAGAAAAGAAAAAAAAACCACCCTGATCTTAAAAGCATGAGCATGGTAATTAGTTCAGGCAAGCTTCCTCTCTGCTGTTACATTCACGTGGTCTCCTGAAATCACTGTCTTTACTATTCTATGTCCCAAGGTAAATTTGCATAGCCCTTACTCTGGCTCATGTTTTATGGCCCTTAAGGTAAGGGTGATGTTATTTCATAGTAAATAAAAAGTCATTCTGTGGAAAAGTTATTTCAAAAAAAAAAAAACAAAAAACCTTACTAATTCCCAGCTCCTATTCAAAACCAACTCTGTTCAGGTAGGGTTACTTCCTAGCATTACATATTACAAAGTCAAAAAGTCTTCCATCTACATAGAACATTACCTCCGAACAATAAAAATGTCACAATTTCCTCAGCACCATAAATATTACAGGCTGTTCAACTGTAAAACTCAACCCTGTGTTATGGATCTTGGACTAATACATTTCACGTGCTACATGGAAAAACCATTCTGTGGACACTGATAGGATTAAAATGTGATTCCACACTA
>CABHPQ010159292.1:8390-19080 GCA_902168405.1 Peromyscus aztecus
TCTATTTCAATTTTTAGGTCTTGAACTGTTTCCTTCAACTGTTTAATTGCTTTTTCATGGTTTTCTTGCCTTTCATTAAGGGATTTATTGGTTTCTTCCAATTTTTTTGTTCGTCTTTCCCTAATTTCCTCAAGAGAATTTTTTGTTTCCTATTTGAAGGCCTCTATCTTCCTCAAAATTATTTCTAAGGTCTCTTTTCTGCTTCTTCTATGTTGTGATATTCAAGTCTTGCTGTTGTAAAACTACTAGGTTCTGGTGATTCTATATTACTTTTTATGTTGTTATATCTATTTTTGCATTGGCATCTTTCTATCTCTTCCTCCAATAGGTGCAAGAGATTCCTGAGTCTGAGTGAGCTGCTCTTGGTCCATTACATATTCATCACAGGAATGATCCACCAAGATGAAGTCTCAATTCTGAACATGTATTCTCCAAATACAAGGGCACCCACATCTGTAAAAGAAACATTACTAAAGCTTAAATAATACATCAAATTCCACTTCAACACCCAACTCTCATCAATGGACAGATCTTCCAGACTGAAACTTAACAGAGAAATAAGGGACCCAATAGAATAGAAGATGTCATGACTCAAAATGGACTTAATAGATATCTACAGAACATTCTACTGTAACTAAAAAGAATATACCTTCTTCTCAGAACCCCATGGAACTTCTCTAAAATTGACCATGTACTCAGTCACAAGGCAACTCTCAACAGATTAAAAAAATTGGAATAACCTCCTGTATTTTATTGGACCACACAGATTAAAGTTAGATTACAACACCAACAACAAAAATTACTGAAAGCCTACAATCTCATGGAAACTGAATAGTGCTCAACTGAATCATCAATGGGTCAAAGAAGAAATAAAGAAAGAAATTAAAGATTTCCTAGAATTCAGTGAAAATGAATGCACTACATACCCAAACTTATGGGACACTATGAAAGCAGTGCTAAGAGGATATTTCATAGCACTAAATGCCCACATAAAGAAGTTGGAGAAATCTCACACTAGTGACTTAACAGTACACATAAAAGCTCTAGAACAAAAAGAAGCAAACTCATCCAGGAGTAATAGATGCCAGGAAATAATCAAATTGAGGACTGAAATCAATAAAATAGAAACAAAGAGAACAATACAAAGAATCAATGAAACAAAGAGTTGGTTCTTTGAAAAAATCAACAAGATAGGCAAGCCCTTATCCAGACTAACCAAAAGGCAGAAAGAGAATATCCAAATTAACAAAATCAGAAACAAAAAGGGAGACATAACAACAGACAATGAGGAAATCCAGAGAATCATCAGGTCATACTTCAAAAACCTGTATTCCACAAAAGTGGAAAATCTAAAAGAAATGGACAAGGATAGGTACCACATACAAAAGTTAAACCAAGACCTGAAAAACAATTTAAATAAACCAATAACCCTTAAGAAATTGAAACGGGCATTAAAAGCATCCCACTGAAAAAAAAGAAGCCCAGAACCAGATGGTTTCAATGCAGAATTCTACCAGATTTTTAAAGAAGAGCTAATACCAATACTCTTCAAATTGTTCCACACAATGGAAACAGAAGGAGAGTTACCAAACTCCTTTCATGAGGCTACAGTTACTCTGATTCTCAAACCACACAAACATGCTAGAAAGAAGGAGAGTTACAGACCAATCTCCCTCATGAACATTGATGCAAAAATAATAAAAAAAAATTGGCAAGCCGACTCCAAGAACACATCAAAAACTTTATCCACCATGACCAAGTAGGCTTCATCTTGGTGATGCAAGGATGGTTCAACATACGAAAGTCTGTCAATGTAATCCACCATATAAACAAACTTCCACTGCCTCCTCCTATGCTGGGGCAGACCCTTGCCTTATTGCATGTTTCTTTTTATTTTTAGACAATATCACATCACAGCTAAAGCTGAGAGAGACCACGGGATTGGCATCGATGAGTTCCCACCTAGGGACTTGGCTATTCTGAACCAAGCTATTGTTCTGACTCTCCAAAGGTCTGTCTGGATCATATGCTTCTGCTGACTTCTTCACCCACCAGATTTGGTTCCAAATTCTAGAGTCTGCTTCTTCAGCTGCTGCTTCCCTCCCCCTGTTCTAACCACTGCTCTCTCCCTCTCCACTGTACAAGTGTCTGTCCTGCTCCTAGAGCCTTCTATGCCTTACACCCCCTGCCTGGACACTCGCCTTGCATTTCTCCACTCTGGCCTGCTCCACCCATCCAGGTTGTGCCCACGTGGGCACATATATCTACTAAAGACACCTAGCCTCTGCCTTCCCCAAAGCCTCAGCTGCTCTCTCCACTCTGTCTGCCTTGCTCTCTCCCCGCTCTAAGTTTTATTCTGTCTGTGCCTGTCTGTCTGTCTCTCCTCTGTCTTCTCTCTGTTTCTCTGTCTCTCCCTGTCTCTCTCTGTCTCTGTCTGTCTGTCTGTCTGTCTGTCTCTCTCTCTCTCTCTGTGTATGTGTGTGTGTGTGTGTGTGTGTGTGTGTGTGTGTGTGTGTACCAGTTCTGTTCCTTTAGAGAATCCTGATGAATACAGACTGGTACCAGGATTGGAGTCCTGTAACTTGGGATAAAGATACTTGGAAAGATGCTACTGAGATGGAGGACTTTGAAACCTCAGATTCTCAAGGGTATATTTCATTTGAGGAAGCAGTCGCTCTCAACCTTTGGAGATGAGGCATCCCCACACCCGCTCGCTGCAATATTGCTCCACCTTTTGAGGAAATTAACCCTTCCTTGTCTGTTATACCAGCAGTGACTTTCCCTGAAGGAAATGCCAGGCAAGGCAATCCTGCTGCCCCTCAGGGCCCACCTATAGTTGCCTCTATACCTATAACCAGACTTAAGGAAAGCGGGCTCCTAGAGGGGAAATAGAAAGTGTAGTCCATGAGGAGCTGCACCGCAACACTAATGAGCTTAATGAGTTTGCTACTTCATTCAAGGAAAAGTCTGGGGAATATCTGTATGGGGATGGATGGTAAGGGTAGGGGATGATTGTGGAAGGAACTCCATCAAGCTGAGTTTATCAATATGGGCCACGGAAATTCTAGCTTTAATATGGTTAAAGTAAAATAAAAACCAAAAAAGCAGTTCTTTGAAGGTGTCCAAAGTTTGACTGGTTGGCTGAAGTATTTGTCATAGGATGGCCTACTGAAAAGAGTTGGAGATACCTCATATGCGTTGGCTTAGTGTTAAGGCTCAGGAGAAACTGCAATGCTGAAGTGGGTATGCTGTGTAAACCTGACCCCCCACAACTGGAAGGCCCAGAAGCCATGCCCTTCACTAATTCTACAAGATCCAAAATGGTGAGAAGGGCACCAACACATTTGAAGAGCTCTGTCATTCTTTTCCTCGTGCTGGACCTTAGGGTGGGAGATGCTGCTGCTCAGTTGGATGAATTACATGTGATGAGATTAACAGGGACCCGATAGAGTAGGTGTTTCCATCTTCTGGTGTCTTTGTCCATTTCTCCCTTCAGTGTTCTGAAGTTATAGAGGTCTTTCACTTCTTTAGTTAGGTTCATCCCAAGATAGTTTTTGAGGCTATTGCGAATGGTATTGTTTCCTTATTTCATTCTCTGTGTGTACATTCTGGGTATACAGGAAGGCTACTGATTTTGGTGTTAATTTTGTAACCTACTATTTTGCTGAGCATGTTTGTAAGCTGTCAGAGTTTTCTGTGGTCTTTAAGGTATATAACATCTACAAATGAGGACACTTTGACCTCTTCCTTTCCTATTTGTATCCGTTGTATTGCCATCTGTTGTCTTATTGCTCTAAGTCTTCAAGTATTACATTGAATGGGAGTGGAGAGAGTAATGGGATTAATCCACAGAGTCTATTTAATGATCAAAAGAATTTATTGGGGGTTAACTCACAACCAGAATAAAGGAATTGGTTACAGAATCCTGGAGAGGTGAGCCACATTCCAATGCAGTTCTCTGGCGAGTTCTGCCCTGGTGTGACCCAGTATCCAAAACCAGGAAGTCACAAAGCCTAGTGACCATGGGTACATGCATCGCAGGTCTTAAGGATCCCCCAGTGGCATGTACCTCAAGGTCATAGGCAGGTGTAATAGCTACCTGATACCTCACCAGGGGCAGTGCTCCAGGGCATGTCTCAAACAGCTTCCTACTACAAGAGAGTGGACATTTTTGTCTTGCCTTGGTTTTAGTAGGAATGCTTCAGGTTTTTCCTTCACATGGCATGTTGTTGGCTGCTGGCCTGTTGTATAGGGCCTTTTTTATATTGAGGTATGTTCTTGCCTCCATAGTCTCTCTAGGACTTTGATGCTTGTCTGCAGTTAATGGGCTAAAGGTCTAGAAAAATAAAATAGATGAATCTTGCTGGACTCAGTGGCACATCCCTGGGATCAAATGAGTCTGTTCTTTCCTTACCATCCTGAGCAACATCAGCAAAATTATAGTCTTTTCTGAAAGTGATATTTCCAAAAGATCATGTTATGCAAAACAAGTCAAATATGAAGGAGCACTGTTTAAATGCCATTTCAATGCAGCCATGAATATACAGGTGTATATTCACCATTAATTAATTTAATTTAATGGTGCTGAGAACTCAAACTCAGGGGTGGAATTAACTGAGAAGATACTCAGAGGAACTTGGTAGAGGAAGGAGTATTTTACAACTTACTCATGGGGTTACTCCATGAATGCACACATTTACCCAAACCAACTTATGACCAGGTGTGGTGATGTGCTATCTGTAAATTCAACTACTCATAAGGCTGACTGGAGAGGGTTACTTGAGGCCAGATTTTGAGACCATACTGAGCAACAAAGACAGACCCCTACCTCAATACAAAAAATAAACAAATAGCAAGGACTATGGATATAATTCAGTGATAATGTGCTTGTACAGCATTTGTAAGGCACAGAGATCTAGACCAAGTATTCACATACAAGCACAAGCACACACGCACACACACGTACTCGCACGTGCACACGTGCATGTGTACACACACAAAATTAATAAGTAATATTTATGAAAATGTGGAATACATACACAATGGGGTATCATCAGCCAAAGGAAGGAAATTAAGTCATTTGCAGAGAACTGGATGGAACTAGAGAACATCATGCTAAACAAAATAAGCCATACTTAGAGGAGTCTCATAAGTTTTTTCTCATATACAGAACTTAGAACTTAGGGGGTGGGAAGGAAACGAGAGGGAAGGGGACTAGCAGAGACATGGAGGGGTAAAGGGGGGAACATGAAGGAGAGAGGGTAACACAGGAGGACGAGTTCATCAAAGTGCATTCTATGCATGTATGATTATATTCCACTACTTCATACAAGGCACAATAATCCCAGCATGGGGAAAGACTTAAGTAGACATGTCTCCAGAGACATACAAATAGCTAGTTGGTACAGGAGAATGCACTCAATGTGATCAGTCATTATGAAAATGTCATGGGACCCTTCCTGGAATAAGCACTAGGACACCAATGAGAGTGGAAGAGAGGCGATGTCACCAGTGGTCTGACCCCAGGACAGCTCCTGAAAGGTTTTGATGCTGGGTCTGGTTTGTATTCTCATTTTACACTCTTAAACCACAAGGTGGGGTGGGAAGTAAGATTTTACAGAATTGTGTGTGGTTGTCAGCAGGTAGTTAAGGGGAATGGCCATTGTTTCGGCTATTGCTCCAGGTCATGGGATTTTTGCTATACACATGGCGGGCCATGAAATCCAAGGTCCTGCAAACAGGAACTGTCTTGGTTGGTCACAGCTGCAGTTCCATGGTGGAGAGATACAATCTCCCATGCATGTCCATTTGGGATTCCATTTTACCTCTCAGCTGTGACTTGTTCTCTAGTCCCACAAAGCTAAGTGGCCAAGCCTTCAGCAAGTGCATGAAGCACTCCTCGACATTTGCCCACTCTGTTCTCAGGTCCTCCTCGCACACACTACTGTCTCCTTAGCTCCCTGAAACTAGCTTCTTCTCCTGCTGGGAATGTCCAGTGTCCTGTCATGTGGCAGGGTCTTGTGCTGTTGTTCCCTTTGAGGGATTGGGTCAAGTAGGTGCAGAGTCAATGACACAGACTCTGGGAGAATGTCGAAACAACAAGCTCAGTTTATTTAGGAAGAGGCAAGCCTCATGTACCCTCCACTCCACCCCGGGGGAGGTCTGATGACTATGCATCTGCTGATGTGACATGGCTGCCTCTCATTGGTCCAGGTCATCAAAGATCATGTCTCAGCTGCTGTTGCTAAGGTCCTTAGGCTCTCAGAAAGCATCTTTTCACTGGTTTGGGCCAGATGACCCTCAAGCCTGTTAGGGATGAGTCATCCCACACTATCACATACTCCAGATTCCTCTTTTGCTCACACTTTCCAAACTCCATATTACTCCAAACAAAAACATGATCTGGCCTCTCATAACAACACTCCAGTCCCTGGTATCAACTTCTGTTTTAGTTAGGGTTTCTGTTGCTATGAAGAGACACCATGACCACAGCAACTCCTATAAAGGAAAACATTTAATTGAGGTGATGGCTTACAGTTTCAGTAAGTCTTTAGTCTATTATCATCATGGAGGAGAGCATGGCGGTGTGCAGGCAGACATGGTATTAGAGAAGGAGGTGCTACATCTTGATCCATAGGCAACAGGAAGTGGTCTGAGACACTGGGCATGGCATGAGCATAGGATACCTCAAAGTACACCCCCCACAGTTACAAACTTCCTGCAACAAGGCCACACCTACTACAACAATAGTGCCACTTCCAATAAGCTTACAGGGGCCAATTACATTCAAACTACCACAAGGACTCAGGACCTGAGAGCTTGTCCCACACTGGTCTCCAGCCAGCCAGTCACCCTGCTAGGGACAGGGGCAAGATAATGGCCATTATGAAGACCTGAATGTTCTAGAAAAGGTGGTAGTCAACCAGAGCACACAGTGTGATGAGGACAAGTGGCTTATGAAGAGACCTCAGTTGTTGGGGGACATTGTGCCTGGAAACTCAGAATAAAGCCAGGGAGCCTTAACTAGAAGCACTGTTGAGGACAGGGCTTCTTAATGCTGTAGCACAAGGCTGTATTCTCAGAGGAGCCACTCTGCCAATAGACTCACTCTACAGTACCCAGCAACTTGAGTATCACCTTCTGGTGACCATCAGCCCTGCAGCTGCTCCTTAGCTCCACCTGCCAAAACTCACCTGCATTCTCTACTGTCTGACTCTGGGAAGAACCTGCTCCTCCTTTGCCCTCAAGGGGGTGATGGGTGTCTGTTTCACAGACAACCAGGAATAGGGTCTGCTGAAGGGGAATGTGCAGCACCACACCCCACTTCTAGGGTGAACTTGGAACCCAGGAGCCATCTGTTCCCTCAGGCCCAGGTAGCATCTGTCCCATTGTGGCTGTCACACCCTCCTGATCTTCTAGGTGAGGGCCCTACTTCAAGGCCTTGGGAAGACCTTGCTCCCACTGTTTAAGATACTGTCTAGAATGTTCCACAGCATCCCCTTCAAGGCCCATGGACATAGATCTGAAGTGACTGAGCCCATAGGGGCACAGCTTCACAATTACAGACAGAAGAACTAGGCTCTGAGTGTCTAGCCATTGTGCCTAGACCATTGCCCCTCTAAGTGATCTGGGTCCTGCCTTGGTTCCCCATCATACCTTCCACTTGAGGCTCTTGTGACCAGGGACTGTACCAGGAATTTCAATTCCAGGCCTGTCTGTGAACTGAGATTGGGGCTGTAAAAGGAGCCACACTGTCTCAGGGATGACAGGGTCACATCATCTCAAAAAGGAGCATGTCTGACTGCTGGGGACCAACCTCAGCAGTTTCAAGGATCTTGAAGGGCGGGGATGTCTTGCAGGCACAAGAAAAGACTTGGACACCCTAGTTGGTGCAAGCTGATGAGTCTTGTCAGATCTGGAGATGTGCATCTTCTCTGCCTTCTCTCGATCTGACTCAGCCCCATTCTTTTATTGTAATAATACAAGGAAATAGGAGATGAGAAAATTCAACAGGTGATTGGGTTCTTCACAATAGTTTCAAAAGTTCTTTTTGGAAATCAGCAAAGTGTACCCCGTGCCCCTTGATTGCACATACAAGTTCCCAGGAAGAAAGCCAAAGCATACCAGCTTATTCTTTCGCAGGTTAATAATTCTCAGAACATTTGAGGTTACCACCCCAGAGGCCATCTACTTTTGGTTTCTCAGAAATCACAGAAATACAAGCAATGGTTTAAGGTACCAGACTGCCAGCTTCCTCTCAGCCTAACTCCTTCTTCATCACTCTGTAATTCGTCAAGTTGTCTTCTATCAAGTTCTGGAAAACTCTTGTCTTTTTATCCCATCTATATGTCACTCCATCTACGTTTTCTGCCACCAGCCTTCTGGGATTTTCTTATGATCTTCATAACAGCTTTAACTCCTGCCATTGTCACAATCTCAAAATCATTTCTAATTTCATGGAAACCACCACAGGAGAGAAAGAAAATCATAAAGAACAAATAGAGTAGGAGGATTACAAGAACCAGTAACAGCTGGATGGGTGAGAACATGACATGCATATGCCATAATGTCTGCCCTCTGGACACAAGGGTTGTTTTTTCCCTGGCCCACAGAAAGCAGGCTTAGTAGAATATCAGGTGGGGCAGGCCTGGAGGGATCAATGTCCTCATTGATACCTCATTCTCGGGTACTTCCAGCACACATTCCACCAGCAACACGTCAGGCTTTTCATATGCCATCTCCGGCATCTGCCCTTGAGAGCAGTGGTTCTCAACTTTCCTAAGGCTGTGAACTTATAATACAGTTCTTCATGCTGCGGTGACCCCGCAGCCATAGAATAATTTTCATAACTATAATTTTGCTTCTGTTATGAATCATAATATAAGTATCTGATATGCAGGATATCTGATATGTGACCCCTGTGAATGGGTAGTTCATAACCCCTCTCAATAGGGTCGAGACCCACAGATTGAGAACTGATGCTCTAGTAGATGCTTCCTGCCAGAGAGCAAATCAGTCAGGATCATAGACATGGGAAGCCTGGCACTGGGCAAAAAGCACCTTCAGAGGATAAAATAAAAAATTTCAGAGGCAGGGGCTAAGCTGGTGTGTGCTGGAGGGGTGAGTAATAGGAAGAAATGGAGAGACGCATCATGATGTGAAGGGAGTACCCACAGGAGACTGGAAGGGTCACAGTTGGGTTCAAATGTTGTCGGTGGTCATGTCAGAGGAGCTGCAGCCAGCAATTAAGCTTATGAAGTTCAATTCACCAAATAGCAAAGCTAAATGCTGGAGAGGCAAAGCCCTGGCCACCTGGGGTGAATAGTCTCCAGAATGCCCTTTGCTGCTGCTGTGTTCCTGCTGCATGTGACATGGTATGATTACTACGTGAAAGGATCCCACCTTATCTATTATAGTGTGATTGTGTCTTGGGAAAAACCCACTCCTCACTGGGCAACTTACTTGCAGATCATAATGAAGACGATTTTTATAAACGCAATGATGCTTAGTTAGATCAATGGTTCTGAGCCAGCCTAAAAGATAAATGTGATTAAGACAGGTAGTGAAGATGATTAGGGAAATAGTTTGGGTTATTCTGCCAATTGATCCAATAAGAGACACAAAAAGACAAAAATAGGCTATAAGTCACCTTCTCCTTGGTTTTTGTGGGATTTACAGAGGATGGACCCTGAAAACAAGGAAGTCTCATGCATTATAGACCCATGGATCCTGCGTGTGGAAAAACAGGCTGATGGTTAAAGAAAGCAATGGTGTTTCTACACCAAGGTTAGGCCTGAGCGCCTCTGTCATGTAGCTTACAGAATAAATCTCAGGCCCTGGTACATACCTTGAAAAAGCAAAGTGGTGAAAGAAAATTAAATGACCCTATTGTACGTAAACAAAAATAGACAATTAGCTGAACACTGAAATGAAGTTTTGTACACTGAAATCTGTGAAGAGAAATAGAAAACACTACATTCTGACAGAAGCAAACGAGACCTCAATGGCCAAAGTGACCCTGAGCAGAAAGGAATGCTGGAGGCATCACCATACTCCATGTCAAATACCCCTAAGAGCAAACTTAGCAACACAATATGGTTACTGGTAAGACATAGACATTCTAACCAGTGCAACAGTACATAGAACCTAGAGATAAACTGAGCAGCTACAGCTGATCTGTGACCAAAAATACATTGCCAAAAAATACATCCGAGAAAAGACGGCCTCCTTGACAAATGTTTGTAGGGAAACTGACTAGAAGAACAAAACTAGGTCCCTATTTTTCATTTGCACAAAAATCCATGTGAACCTGAAACTTGGAAACTTCTGAAGGAAGAAACTTCAAGGTACCTGCAGCCTCAAGGACTTTCTGGAATGGATTCCACTGACTCATAAATCACAACAAGAATTGGCAGATGAAGCTGGCCAGTGGTGGCACACGCCTTTAATTCTAACACTGGGGAGGCAGAGGCAGGAGGATAGCTGTGAGTTGGAGGCCAGCCTGATGTGCAGAGTGAATTCAGGACAGCCAGGGCAACACAGAAAAATCCTGTCTAGAGAAACCAAAAAAGAAAGAAAGAAAATAATTGGCAGATGGGATTACATGAAACCAAGAAGTTTCTGCACAGCAAAGGAAACAACAGAGTGAAGAGTCAGTCAGAATGGGCTGGAAGGTTGCCAGATACACTTC
>CABHPQ010159293.1:0-15215 GCA_902168405.1 Peromyscus aztecus
ACTTGTGCCATCTCGGGTTTGGCCGGAGGCATTATCATTTACATTATGAAGCACTCCCTCAGTGTGGGCGAGGTGATCGAGGTCCTGGAAGTCCTGCTGATATTTGTTTATCTCAACATGATCCTGCTGTACCTGCTGCCCCGATGCTTCACTCCTGGGGAAGCACTGCTGGTATTGGGTGGCATTAGCTTCGTCCTCAACCAACTCATCAAGCGCTCTCTGACTGAAAGCCAAGGGGACCCAGTGGACTTCTTCCTGTTGGTGGTGGTGGTAGGGATGGTGCTCATGGGTGTCTTCTTCAGCACCCTCTTTGTCTTCATGGACTCAGGCACGTGGGCTTCTTCCATCTTCTTTCACCTCATGACCTGTGTGCTAGGCCTCGGTGTGGTTCTGCCCTGGCTGCACTGGCTCATTCGTAGGAACCCCCTGCTCTGGCTTCTTCAGTTCCTCTTCTACACAGAAACTCGAATCTACCTCCTAGCCTATTGGTCTTTGCTGGCCACCATGGCCTGCATGGTGGTGCTGTACCAGAATGCCAAGCGGTCATCTTCTGAGTCCAAGAAGCACAAGGCTCCTACCATTACAAGAAAATACTTCCACTTCATTGTGGTAGCCACTTACATCCCAGGTATCATCTTTGACCGGCCACTGCTATACGTGGCTGCCACTGTATGTCTGGCAGTCTTCATCTTCCTGGAGTATGTGCGCTATTTCCGAATCAAGCCTTTGGGTCACACTCTGCGGAGCCTTCTGTCCCTCTTCCTGGATGAACGAGACAGTGGACCCCTTATCCTAACACACATCTACCTGCTTCTGGGCATGTCTCTTCCCATTTGGCTGATCCCCAGGCCCTGTACACAGAAGGACAGCCTGGGAGGAGCGAGAGCCCTGGTTCCCTATGCTGGGGTCCTGGCTGTGGGTGTGGGTGATACTGTGGCCTCCATATTTGGCAGCACCATGGGAGAGATCCGCTGGCCAGGAACTAAGAAAACATTTGAGGGGACTATGACATCTATATTTGCACAAATCATTTCTGTAGCTCTGATCTTAATCTTTGACAGTGGAGTAGACCTGAACTACAGTTATGCTTGGATTTTGGGATCCATCAGCACTGTGTCTCTCCTGGAAGCATACACTACTCAGATAGACAATCTCCTGTTGCCTCTCTACCTACTGATACTGCTGATGGCCTAGTAGAGCAGCTGTGATGATGAAAGCAGGGAAATAGGGACAGCAGCTAGCAACTCGGACACCAAGAACCCAGGGGTGAAAAGCAGACTTGTTTTTTTCAATTGATTCAGACTTAAAATAAACAAGCAAAGCTCTCTTGGTTTTTTTTTTTTTTTTTTTTTTTTTGCTGATAATTAGAAAACAAAAATACTTAAGGGCATACACCAATTCAGGGAAGTTGAATATGCTGCAGAGCCCCCATCTTGTAGTCTGGGTAGGGCATGGTTGGAGTGGACTTTGGGAGCCGCAGAACAGAAAGCCTAATGCTTAGGTGTCTGGTGTCAAATAAATCTGATCAGAATCCTTGGCCATACAGGTTAACTGTATGGCCTTAGGTGAGTCTGAGCCTCAATTCTTCTATCTGTAAGATGGGAAAGATGACAGCCTGACCCTCACTGGATACTAGAAGGCTCTATTGAGAGGAGGTGTGAGGTATCCAAAGTATTTGGCCTGGGGGCCAGCGAGATGGCTCAGTGGGTAAAAGTACTTGCCACACAAGGCTGAGGACCTGAGATCAGTCCCTAGAACCCACATAAAGATGAAAGGGGAGAAGTGACTTCCCAGAATTGTCCTCTGACCTCCACATGTGTGTGCTAGTTCATGCATGCCTCCACAGATGTCACATACACATACACTACTAATAATTTTCTTTTAAGTATTCAGCCTGTGGACCACCTATGACCAGAAATCAGTACAGGAAAGTGTCACTATTACCCATAGAGTAAACTTATCTTAGAAAAAAAGCCAGGCAAAATAGGAGGAAGATAGGTCATACTTGGAAGCAGGGGTGACCTTCCATCTCCTGGCTTCATTCAGGAAAACCCAAGAAGCAAAGAGCTGAATGCATGCAGTGTCTCCTACTTGGACTAGGAAGAACCTGAATTCATCTCTTCTGGTGCAGAGTCCAGATCCACAGAGGCTGGCAAGTTCCTGGAGAATTCACAACAGTTCCACTGCAAGTGTGGGCACAGGCTGTCTAGTTCCACGCCTGAGTCTCCATGTTTCCCAGGGTTTGCACAGAGCCTGACCCTGTGGCAAGAACTTGGTAGCTATTGCCTAAACAAATGAACAGTTGCCATCAGTGAAAGGATAATGGAGGATTCCCAAGGCCAGAAGCTGGGACTGGAGCTCTAGAGAGCTGAAGGCTCTTCCTGGCAGTCACTGCCAAGCCCTTTCCCTCAGAGCACTGGGCCGTTCCTCCAGGGCCAACAGGAAGTAACTACCCCCTTCTTCACTCTCTCCCCTCTCTGTGTCAAAGGAGGTGGCCCAATGTTGGAGAAAGGGTGCCAGCTTGCTCACCAACTCCCTGGCTGGCTGGTCTTGCAAGCATTCTTTCTTCTGGGCTTTCCAGTTGGTAGAGGACTAGACCTGGCTACAGACGTGGCTGCCAAGGCCAGGCAGATGACTCAGTGAATGAGGATGTAGAATTGTGCTGGGCCTCTCTTAAATAGGGAGGGAAGCAAGCTTATAACCCTGTCGTTCAGGGGCAGAAGCTGGAGGATCACAAGTTTAAGGTTATCTTGAGCTACAAAATAAGTTCAGGGTCATCTTAGGCTACATGAAATTCTATCTCAAATATATAGATAGAGCTGGCCTGAAATTTGCTAATAGGCTAGCTTCCAACTCCCGCCTGCTCTGTCTCTCCTCTGGGATCAAAGGCCTGCACTATGACACCCTGCTCAAAATACTTCTTTTAAAAGGTTGCCAAGATAGCTCATTGGATAAAAGCACTGGTCCCATGTTCAGATGGAGAGATGGCTCAGCTGCTAAGACACAGTTCCCAAAACCCAGATGGCAGCTAACAACCTCCTGGCACTCCAGGGGGATGGACACCCTCTTCTAGACACCAAGCGCACATGTGACGCACAGGCACACATGCAGGCAAAACACTTATACACATAAAAAACAAGTTAGTCTTTAAGCTGGGTAGTGGCGGTACACACCTTTAATCCCAACACTCAGGAGGCAGAGACAGAGGCAGGCAGATCTCTGTAAGTTTGAGGCCAGCCTGGGCTATAGAGAGATCCAGGACAACCAAGGGCACACAAAGAAATAGTCTCAAAAAAAAAAAAAAACTGTGTGTGTGACACGGGACGGAGCCCAGGGCCTTGTGCAAATATACTATAGCTGAGATCAAAAGGAAGTTTTTTGCTTTTAAAAAGGAAAAAAGGAGTTGAGGATTTAGCTCAGTGGTAGAGCGCTTGCCTAGCAAGCGCAAGGCCCTGGGTTCGGTCCTCAGGTCTGAAAAAAAAAGATAGAAAAAGAAAAAAGGAAAAAAAAATCTGTGATTGCAACAGCTAACTCCTCTCTGTTTGCAGTATCTGGCCAGTCTCCAGCTAAGCAGGGTTGGGATCTGGTAGTTGTTCTAGAAGGTGCTGCTGAGCATACCCACAGGAGCGGCCCTGCAGGCCCTCGTTGGCCTCTGTTACACAGGAATGAAGAGGCCCTAAGAGAGGAAGGAGCTGGCCGACTGGGACCCTAGGCGAACTGGCCTCAGACACAGAGCTATCAAGATCTGAGACCGGGTTCCTAGCCCAGGAGTCTCTACTTTCCAGCAGAGGACAAAGGGGCTGGAGGTTAGACACTCAGGCCTGGAGACAACAGGATAGCTAAGCATTTGTGTAACTTGGGCAGGTCACTTGCCCTTTCCTGGTCAAGTCGTGGGTCCATAAACACAGATAAGAAACCTCCCCCCCCCTCCTCCCCTGCCTCCTTGTAAGGACTTGAGATAAAGCCCGTGCACAGTGAGTGCCCACTAAATATTGCTCAGTATTATTGTGTGTAACCACACCAGGCAGGGTGGGGTGCCCTTGATGGCTTTCTGCAGGGCTGCTAGTGAAAGAATGGATGGAGAAGCTATGTTCAAAAGTCATTTTGTGGGAACTGGAGAGATGGCTCAGCAGCTAAGAACATTGGCTGCTCTTGCAAACAGGGGTTAATTCCCAGCAGACACATGACATCACACACCATCTGCATCTCCAGTTCTAGGGGATCCAACACCTCTGGCCTTCATAGGCACTGCACTCAAGCGCTGTACAGACATACATATACACAAAAACGTCCATACACATAAAATGTATATCAAGTCATTTTTATTCAGTGCTTTACACAGTAATTTCTACTCAAGAGAAAACTGAAACTCAACCAGAATCATTTCACTGCTGAGAGGCCACTTCAGAGGCTGCTTTAGGACAGAAAGGTGGCAGTGAGACAACATTTTGGAGGAAGCCCTTTACCCAGCCTGGGCTGCTGCCCTGTCACTTCGCTTCTTGGCTCCCTGTCTGCTGGACCAAGGGTCATAGACACCATCAGAAAGCCAAACAGGAAGATGTGCCCTTGGGTTGCAGTCAGAGGCCCTGGTGTTGACAGCTTCTCTCTGTAGGGGACCAGCCTGGTCCTGCCAGGGCCTTTATATGTAGAGTGGTGGAAAGGGCAGCTCAGTTGTGGGCTGGAGCCTGCAGAGAGCAAGAGGTGGCCTTAAGGGATCACTGTGTCTAGTGTGGAGGGTCTTCTCAGGAGGCTCTCTGAGGCACACACCAACCCTGCTACCTACCAATTCTCCGGGCTCCAGACAGTGCCGGCAGCGGCCTCCATGAGGTGGAAAGTGTAGGCCTGGCGCGAGCGGTCGGAGAGGTTCTGCTCACTCTTATGCACCACTTCTCCATGGATCAGGACCAGACCCCCTTGGGGGATACCACCCAGTCACCAGCAAGTCACCACCAGCCCCACAGCACAGCCTTCCTCTTCCCTAGGCAGTGGGAGAACACGGCCCTCCTCCATCAAAGGGTGAAGTGTCCACCACCCTCTCTGTTCCTATCTTTAGAAGCTCAGGCTCTCATGCCTGCTCCAGGATGCGGCCACACCATTAGAGGTTCGCCTGGGATCAAATCTCCACTTTGACCTGCCTCAGGAAGCCTTAAGAAGGGCCTCCCCCAGGCCAGGCATGGTGAGACACACCTTTAATCCCAGTATTTGGGAGGCAGAGGCAGGCGGATCTCAGTGAGTTTGAGGCCAGCCTGGTCTACAAAGCAAGTTTCAGGACAGCCAGAGCTACACAGAGAAACCCTGTCTCGAAAAAACAAAAACTAATAATAGTAATAATAATAATAATAATAATAATAATAATAAGGGCTTCCCTTCCCTGGGTGAGGGAATCAGTCAGCTGGGACCTGGTGACACTGACTTGGAACCCAGTATTCCCTTTCCACAGGAAAAGCAGGGAGCTCCTGCGACATCCACTGAGCACTTGCGCACCTCACAGACTCCCTGTAAACATCCTGCAGTCATTGCTTGCCACTTGGGAAAATGGAGGCTGAGATTCAATCATCCATTCCAAGAAATAGCCCCTAAGCAGGGTCTGGGTTGTAGCCTGACCTCCAAAGCCTGATAGAAGCAGACTGCTTGCTCACATCCAAGCCCAGGACCAGCACCCCACCTCCCATTCTGCAATTCCATGACCCTCAGGTGGCAGGCACCACGGAGCCTTTTGGATGCCAGGCGTGGGGCAAACACAGACCTCTAGGCATGGCCACCTGCCTCTCTGTGCTCTGCACCCCACCTACCTCTCCGCACTGGCAGAGGCACAAAGAGCTTGTCATCCCAGGCTGGCTCTGACCCAAGGAAGCTAGTGGCAGGCCCAGAGCCCTCAGGGGCTCTGATCATTCTTCTTGACACTCCATCTGTGGGCCAACATGGAGCCAGCCGTTAGCCTCTCCTTTCCCATGTCCCTCTCCATGGGGGTAGCTGGGCAGGGATAGACAGGATCCTCACTGGTATGGGAGCCAGGGATGAACCAGAGGCAGCTGTTCTCCAGCAAGGCATCTTCAATCGCAATCCACACGCCCAGCACGCGGCCCAAGGGCTCTGTGTACAGAAAGGTAGCATCTTGGTGAGGGGAGACTGTAATAGACCCACCTGGGGGTGAGGTACAAAGCCCTTGGCCAGGCCTCACCTCACCTGGTCAAGTTCTTCCATAATCTTCCCAGGGCCAACCTGTCACCAGTGAAGAGACTCACCACTGCCTGACCTACAAGCTTTAGGCAGAGAGTGCATCCCCGAGAGTTTCCATCTCTAGAGTGGTTCCAACTACAACCACCTCAAAGGCCTGCTAGAGGTGTCTCTACAACGACTTATTAAAATTGCCTAGTACAGGAGAGATGGCTCTGTGCTTAAGAGCACTGGCCGTTCTTCTAGAGGTCCTGAGTTCAAATCTCAGCACTTACATAGTAGCTCACAACCATCTAAAATGGGATCCAATACCCTCTTCGGGTATGCAGACATACATGCAGACAGAGCACTCATATATAGAAAATATATAAATCTTTTAAGAAATTGCTTAGTACAAGGCCCAACCTTGTAATGCTAAAAAGTACCTATTGTTTAATCCCAGCCACATCCCTGGAGCCATCATTTTAACCAGGGGCAAGCAGATTCGAACTACCAAATGGCCCACCAGTAGCATAAGCTAGAGCTTTGAGCAGAGCACGACACTAACTGAACGACCAAGCCACTGCATTTCTTGGTTGTGTTCTGTGACAGGGCCCAGCTGTGTAGCCTGGAACTCAGAATCCTCCTGTCTCCAGAGTACGGGGACTACAGGCTTGTGCCACCAGTCCCAGATAGCACCCATATTTGCATACTAGGCAAGTGTTCTCCCACTGACGTATTGCCCTGGCCCTCTTTTCGCTTTTGTTTTGAGACAGGGTCTCAGGAAGTTGCTGAGGCTAGCAACTCAGTTCTCGCGAGGAGCTGGAATTCCAGGACTGTGTCTCAGCACTAGTTTCCTGTTACTGGTAAGGAGACACGACCCCAGCCCATGTGCACCCACTTTCTAAAGCCTCCCTGTGTTGATGCCAGGCACGACAGAGGAGCTTAGTATACAGTAACAAGTTACGGGGTGCCGATCTCACCTTTTCTTCCTAGGTAACTGCATTCTAAGCACCCAACTTTGAGAGGGGCTTTGAAATCCCCAGTGTTATCCAGGAGTGTGTCCAGTCACGGGGGCTTCAAAGTCTTTGAGGGGAAAAAAAGGCCAAGGTAGCTGGATGTGCTGGCCTTGGGCAGAGCAGGTACAGGAAGATGGGAGGAGCGATGTGGGAGGAGGAGGAGGCTGGTCACAAGGAGTCAAGGAGACGGGCTCATGCAAGAAGGAAAGAGCTGCACATGAATGGGGCAGTCTTCCTTGGTAGCAGAGGTGAACAGAAGGCCACCCACCCACCATGGAGTCCCCAAACTGAACGAGTCAGGGGAGCAGGGTTATCAAAAATACAGATTTGTAAGCTGGAGAGATGGCAGAGGTTGAGAGCACTGACTGCTCTTCCAGAGGTCCCTGGTTCAATTCCCAGCACCCACATGCCAGTTCATAACTGCCTGTAACTCCAGTTTCAGGGGATCTGACACCTTCACACAGACACACATACAGGCAACACATGAGTACACATGAAATAAAAATAAATAAATAAAAATACAGATTTGTGAGCTAGAGAGATAGCTCCGTGACTCCAATTTCAGAGGCTGCAACACCCTTTTCTGGCCTTCACAGGCACTGCATACATGTGCTTCACAGACAAAACGCCCATATGTATAAATAAAAAACAAAGTAACTCTTTTTTCTTTGTTTTTTTTTTCAAGACAAGGTTTCTCTGTGTAGCCCTGGCTGTCCTGGAACTTACTCTGTAGACCAGGCTGGCCTCAACCTCAGAGATCCACCTGCCTCTACCTCCTGGAGTGCTAGGGTTAAAGACATATACCACCAACGCCCAACATAAGTAACTCTCTTTTAAAGAAATTTAGCCTTGTAGGCTCATGTTGACTTACTTCAGATCTCAGGGAGGGGGCTAGAGAGATTGATCAGTGGTTAAGAGCACTGGCGGTTCTTCCAAAGGACCCAGGTTCAATTCCAGCACCCACATGGCAGCTCACAACTGTCTGAAACTCCAATAAGGACACCCTCACACAGACAAACACACAAAAATAAATAAGAGAGAAAATCAACTTCTTAAGCCAGTGGTGCACGCCTTCACTCCCAGCACTGGAGAGGCAGGTGCAGGTGGATCTCTGCGAGTCTACAGAGTGAGTTCCAGGACAGCCAGAGCTATAAAGTGAGACCCTTTTTCAAACAAAAATAAAAAAAATGGGGTGGACTGTGTGGTGACCACAGCTGCTTGATAAAGTCCTGGCATTTTGACAGTGCAGACCACACTTCTCCAGCACCTTTTAACTTTCATTTTTAATGATTCTATTAATGGCTTTCCCTTTGGGAAATTTTGTGCAGGCTTTGGTAAAGGATGAAAATGTATAAAATAGCAGCCTCTTTAAATAAAATAATTCTTTGGGAAAAAAAAATCCCTGCCACCTCGGAACCAGGGATCCCATTGTGCCCTCCTAATTACACCAAGATCGGGGAAAGTTATAGGTTTTCTAGACACACCTCATCCCAAGGAGGAAATGCCTACAATCCAGATCCAGAGCCTGAGGCCATTAAAGACAAGAGTTCAGTTAATAAGCGTAGAGAAATCAGAATGGTAAGGGTTAATGGGAAAAGAGTAAGACACCAGGACCCTCCCTTTGGGAGTGTGTGAGGGGACAGGCCCACAGAGTAAGACACCAGGACTCTCCCTTTGGGAGTGTGTGAGGGGACAGGCCCACAGAGTAAGACTAAGACACAACGGGACACAATTAGGGAGCAGCTCAGTGTCTCTCCCCTTAAGGAATGAAAATTGGTCTTAAGTATAGTGTCTGGTCCCCAGAAGTCCTTTTCCCAAGATCAGGCATTTGGATAAGGGCCTCCATTCCCTCTGGGGCTTGAGGAAAGTTCCTGCTTGCTAAAGCAGTCATTCTCCTTATCTCTGGCTAGAGGAACTTGTGGCCCTTCCATTATGAACTTATGATGCCTACTGTCAAGGTCAATGCCAGATTCCTCAACACCTCCATCTCAAGCCACACCCCAGCTCACAGGCCCCCTTTCTTCCATTCAATCCTATGTGCAACTCGAGAGTATAAAAGGTGTATTCCTTTTTCAATAAACGCTGCTGGCAGCTATCCCAATTCACCCTCAAATCATGTCTGTCTCCTTCTCTCCCACCATCTACTCTATGCCTCTTCTTTGGGACCTGAACCTCTGCCAAAGCTAGTCTTTGGCAAAAAAAACCAAAACGAAACAAAACAAAAAAAAAGTCTCAGGGAAGAAGACCAAGGGTTCTGGTCTCAACCAGCTAAGTTTGCTGTTGGGATTGGGACCACTGTACCAAGGGCTGTAGGGAACCCTCTATCAAGGGCTGTAGGGAACCCTCCGCAGCCTACTGCTCTAAGCAGGGATGGAAGGTGGCTGGCTGCCCTGGCCCAGTTTCTTGCCCATTCCAGACACTGCAGAAATCGCTTTTCCTCCCTTCACACACCCAATGGCCACTGCTGTCCCATCTCCAGCCTGAGGCCTTTGCTGGCTCCCACAGCAACCCAGTCTCTACTCACCTTCGCCACCAAAGTGAGGTTGCTGCAAGAGAGGACAAGGAGCTGGTGAGGATGGAGGAGAGCAGAGAGGGTCTTGGCCTGAGTCCTGTAGGTCCTGCAACCCTGCATTAGCACCCATCTACTGAGCACCTGCTGTATGCAAAGAGAAGCCACCCCACCCAACAGAAGTTGGCCTGAGTCCTGTAGGTCCTGCAACCCTGCATTAGCACCCATCTACTGAGCACCTGCTGTATGCAAAGAGAAGCCACCCCACCCAACAGAAGTACACTGAGGCAGTTTGTACCCACCCTACAAGATCACAAAACAGAACCAGTGATGGGGTGGCTAGAACAGGCTTCCACAGGCCTGAGGCTGAACCCTTTTGTGTGTGTGTATGTGTGTGACTCTTTTTCCCAGGGGATGTAGACAGCTTCTTAGAGAATGTAGCACTGAGCTGGCCCATGAGAGCTGAGAGCAGAGCATTCAATAGAACAAGGAACGCTTCCTTCCTTCTAACAGGTTTTAACTGAGCATCTATGTGCTGCCAAGTACCTTAGCCAGAGGCTGGCTCCACATGCCCTCCCAGCAACCTAACCACAGTTCCAGCGGTTCTTGGTCTAGTATAAGATGATGCTGTGGATGAACAGTCTGTCGTCTTACAGAGGGTAAACTGAGGTGTGGGGAGGCTGCAGAGCTCACCTTAAAGATATACATGCTCTGCACCACCACTGGCAGCTGGAGGCCCAAACTTCTGACCAAAGCCTGGAAGATGAAAGCCACACTGCCATTCTGTTCATACATACACACTGCCAGCCTGCTCATACATACATACACACTGCTGGCCTGCTCACACATACATACACACTGCCGACCTGCTCATACATACACAGTTCCTGCCTGCTCATATATACATGCACACTTCCTGCCTGCTCACACATACATACACACTGCCAGCCTGCTCATACATGCATACACACTGCCGGCCTGCTCATACACACATATCTGTCCTTCACACCCTTCCACCCTCACCTCCAGCCCCCACTTACCTGCACCTTGGGAGAATGTGTCACGCTCCTGAAGACAGGGTCATGGGCATGCAAAGCTATGGGTCAGAAGACAGGGTTCATGGGCTAGCCTTCATGGGCTAGCCTGGGCCCCTGTGTAGCCCTCCCACACCCTGGACACCAGATTCAGGCCTATTTTAAACATTATGCTTGTTTATAACTAAGTAGAGGGCTGCAGACACCTTGACCCTACTCCACTCAGGGCCTTATATTTGATTTTGCTTTAGTAACATCAAAGTCCCAGGATGGCCTGGACTTACTATGCACCTGAGGATGACCTTCCCATCCTCCTGCCTCTACCTGAGTGTGCTGTCATCAAAGGCACAGGCCACCACGCCTGGCTTATACAGTGTTAGGGATCAAACCCTGGGCTTCATGTGTACTAGGCAAGCACTCTACCAACCGAGCTATACCCCCAGTCTGCCTGTGACCTTATTCATGACCTTCTGGCCACCTGGAAACCTCATTCCAGCCCAGGCTCCTCACACCTCATAGAGTGAAAAGGACTCACAGAGGCCGGTCTCTTGGTAGCAATCTCAGTAATGCCACTTGCTCTGTGTGAGCTCAGATGACAGACCTCTCCTATAAGCCTCCGTCTCCTCCTCTATAAAATGGGAGTGAGAAGACCAGCTGTGTCCCCCAGTGATGCTGCAGGGTTCAGTGAGCCCACACACACACAGAAAGAATATATAAATAAGTAAATGTTTAATTAAAAAGTCTAAAAATGCCAGGTGGTGGTGGTGCACACCTTTAATCCCAGCACCCGGGAGGCAGAGCCAGGCAGATCTCTGTGAGTTTGAGGCCAGCCTGGGCTACAGAGTGAGTTTCAGGACAGGCTCCAAAGCTACACAGAGAAACCTTGCCTCGAAAAACAAAACAAAACCAAAAAAGTCTAAAAACCAGTTGTCACGTGTCATCCTGAAAAAAAGGTAAGAGTTTGCACATTTGATTTGGAGGTGCTAGAATAAGGACTGGGATGTCACATCAGGTGTCCCTTAAGGAAACTCCAGGAAGCCGCTGGAGCTAGAACCCCCATCCCCAGGGATCATCCCCAGCCCAGGCAGTAGAGAGTGGAGGAGACTGCACTGCCCATCTTGGGGGCCCCACAAGTGGAGCCCTTTCCCATTGCCGGGGTAGAAGTACCAAGGGATCAACATCAGAGGGTGTAGAGGATTCAGGCTGAGGAGAGTGCCATACAGCCAACTACCATCTTCTGAGGTCGGGTGGGGGTCCAGACAAGGTTTCTCTGTGTAGCCCTGGCTGTCCAGGAACTCACTCTGTAGACCAGGCTGGACTCAGACTCACAGAGATCTGCCTGCCTCTGCCTCCCGAGTTCTGGGATCAAAGGCGTGCACCACCCCTGGGGTGGTACTACCATCTTATGGTGGGCTTTGATCTTGTCTCAAATGCTTTAGGTCTCAGATGCCCTAATTCCTTTTCTGGACTCCCAGTCTCCTGCTCACCATGGCCGATTTTGTTGATAGATTTCTCCGGAGGGACCAAGAAATTTCCTGTGGTACAAAAGACAGACAAAGGCAGAAGACCTGGAGTCCAGCTTCCCTCAGGTAGCTGGTCTCAGCTTCCTCCCAGCCCCAGGAAGTAGCTACCCTCATCCAGCCCCACGACATCCAACCCTCATGTCTCCAGAGCCCCACTCCAAACCTTTCTTGTCAAAAACGCCTTTCTCAAAGAAGAATCGCACCTTGTCACCGCTGCTCAAGAAGTAGTCTGTGTTGCCCTGTGGAGGGGAACACACGAGGGCCCAGAGAACGGCTGAGGACAGAGCTGGCCATGACAGGAGTGGATTCAGGAGCGGCCCGCCCACACAGGGCTACAGATGCTCCCCTCCAGGGGCTCCTCAAACATGACCACTGAGGTATGGACAATGGATTAAAACTCCAGGTGCCTGAAGCTACAAATTGAGATTTCCTGTACATCTCTTATTACAAATGCCCCTTAGTCCACCATGGAGCTTTGACCAGATAAATTCACATATGTTGAAAATCTTATACACCAAAAAGCTTTATATATATGTACAGGTATGGGGGTCAGAGGACAACTTTAGATACCATTCTTTCAAAGCCATCGGCCTTGTCTTCATTAAGACAAGGTCTCTCACTGGCCTGGAGTAACCCAAGTAGGCTAGGCTAGCTGGCCAGTAAGCCCTAAAGACCCACCTGTCTCCACCTCCCCAGCACCAGGACTAGTGGGAACCCCAACTTTTTTATGTAGGCCTTAGGGTCTGAACACAACCCTCACCTTGTTTGGCAAGCAGCTTATCAATTGAACCATCTTGCCTAGCCCTAAAAAAAATAAAAATGCCTCTATTGCATTTAAGTGTGGAGGGGCCCCAAAACCACTTGACCACACTGCTGCCATTACAGGCTTAGGGGCCCAGACACAGCTTCTGTGACATGCAGGGTTCGGTTTCCATGGTGGCCCTTTGGGGGTCCCTGCGATCTGGGCATAACATAAGCAGGGTTTCTCTGTATGCAGTCCTGGCTGTCCTGGAACTCACTCTGTAGGCCAGGCTGACCTCAAACTCAGAGATCAGCCTGTATCTACCTCCGGAGTGTCACCACCGCTCAGCATCAGTTCTTACAGTGTATATAACAAAATGGTCCTCCAAAATGGGCTCATGTGTTGAAGTCTTGGTCCCCAGCTGTGGCATCACTGGATAGGAAGGGTACTAACTTGGCTACTGTATTAGTCCACTGATGAGCTCATGGCTGGGTGGGCTCTAAGGAGTTTGGGCCTTGTTGGAGGAAGTAGGTCACTGGAATGAGGCTTTGATGCAAGGGTACTCTGTGGCACTAGCAGGAGGTGTGGCCTTGTTGGAGGAATTGTGGTCTTGTTGGAGGAGGCTGGATGACGACACACACCTTTAATCCAGACCTTAAGGCTGGAGGGCTCACTTTTTTTTTTTAAAGATTTATTTTATTTATTTTTATGTATAGTGTTCTGCCTGCCTGTATGCCTGCACATCAGAAGAGGGCACCAAGTCTCATTATAGATGGTTGTGAGCCACCATGTGGTTGCTGGGAATTGAACTCAGAACCTCTGGAAGAACCAGTGCTCTTAACCTCTGAGCCATCTCTCCAGTTCCCTGGAGGGCACACCTTTAATCTTGGCCACACCTTCTGGAGGAAGTGTGTCACTGTAGGGGCAGGCTTTGAGGTTTCATATACTCAGGATACCATCCAGTGAGTCAGTTGACCTCCTGTTGCCTGCAAGATGTAGGACACTCAGCCATTTCTCCAGCTCCATGCCTGCCAGCATGCTGCCATGTTCCCCACCATGATGGACTGAACTTCTAAACAGTAAGTGAACACACTCAATTAAATGTTTTCTTTATAAGAGTTGCCATGGTCAGCTGGGCAGTAGTGGTGGGGCATGCCTTTAATCCCAGCACTCAGGAGGCAGAGGCAGGCAGATCTCTGTGAGTTTGAGGCCAGACTGGTCTATAGGATGAGTTCCAGGACAGCTAGAGCTACACAGAGAAACCCTGCCTCAGACAAAAAAAAAAAAAAAAGTTGCCATGGTCATGGTGTCTCCTCACAGCAATAGTAAACCCTAACTAAGCCGGGTACATCTTGACACAGATCCTTCCTCTGTATTCTGTTTCCCAGTTGCCATGAGGTGAACAGCTCTGCACCATCATGACCTCCCTGCCACAAAGTCAAGTGACCATGAACTGAACCATCTGAACAGCAAGCCCAATAAATCCAAACTCCTTCTGATTGCCAGGTTTTGTCACAGCCATAAGAAGTCACTGTCACATCTGCCCAGTTAAACAGCTTTACCTAGCCTTAAACGTGCTAAGAAAATTCAAATCAGCAGGTGGTTGAGCCTATTTTATATGTTTACTATCTTATATGACCTATGGAGTCCTGAGCCGAAAGTGACAGAATGGTTGCGCAGGCCGATCTCTGTGAATTCAAGGACAGCCAGAACAGACAAGGCTATAGAGAAAGACCCTATCTCAAAACAAACAAGCAAAGCAAGGCGCCTGTGGCACACACCTTTAATCCCAGCGCTCGGTAGGCAGAGGCAGGCAGATCTCTGTGAGGCCAGCCTGGTCTACCAAGCAAGTTCCAGGACAGCCAGGGCCACACAGAGAAACCCTGTCTTGAAAACCAACCAACTAACCAAACTCAAACAAACAAACAAAACTCAACAACAACAAAACAAACATTCTATCTGAAAAATGCTGGCAACACGTCCCCTTGGTACACTTCTTTGTTTCTCCTCCTAAGGGAGGTGCCATTCCCCTGCCTCCACCCAGCACTGTAGCTGTGTCATCAGGGAAAAGAGCAAAGTTAAAACGCACAGCTTTGCTGAAACTGTATGGCTTCTTAGGAGGAGAAAGTTGGATCAGTGATGAAGAACACTGGCTGCTCTTCCCAAGAACCCTGGATCAATTCCCAGCACCTACACGAATTCTAGTCTCAGGGGATCTGACACCCTCTTCTA
>CABHPQ010159294.1:0-12201 GCA_902168405.1 Peromyscus aztecus
GAAATTTTAAAACATTGATAATATGAATAATTACCAGAAAGAAAAGTTGTTAAAGTCCACTCAAGGACTTTATTTATTTATATACAACATAAATAAAATATATTAGAAATGTTATTAAATGTATTAGAAACAGGAGATCTGGTCCAATCAAGATTGTGCTAAAGGAAAGGTGATCCTTGTGCAACAAAATTTTCTTGGAAATACTACCTAATATATAAAATGGATAATAAAAATAATGTTAGCACTTATGTTATACTTCCTGTTTGTTCGGACCATTGTGATGCCTTCACTATACTTTTTTATGTAGTATCTTAGCAGTAATAGAAAAAACTAAGGGAGCTTCTACAGCAAATTACATATGTATATCACTCTGGGCATGTATGTAAAAATTCCTATACCTAAATTAATAATTGGTACTAATTTGTCCAGAAAATATTTTCATGTACACACTTCAAGAAAAGTCTAGGAGTCTACCCTTGCCATTTCTACCACAACCCCCAGACCTAGATCTCTCTAATCACACAGCTCACCTACCAACTTCTCACCAGCCCAGCCTTGGGTAGATTAGAATCCCACTTCAGATACACAACCAAGGTAAGAAGTTGACATGCGCCGGGTGGTGGTGGCGCATGCCTTTAATCCCAGCACTCAGGAGGCAGAGGCAGGTGAATCTCTGTGAGTTCGAGGTTAGCCTGGGCTGCCAAGTGACAAAGCTACACAGAGAAACCCTGTCTCGAAAAAAAAAAAAAAAAGAAGTTGACATGCTCAGTTCACACTGAAAAAAAAAAACCCACAAATAATATGAAAGAGTATGCCACCACCACCACTCCAAAAAGAAACCTATTCCTCATACTGAATTGCCTTGGCCAGTCTTAATATAAAGGGAGGTTCATTGTCTTAGTGCAACTTGGTATGCCATGCTTTGTTGATACCCATGGGATGCCTGGTCTTTTCTGAGCAGAAACAGAGGAAGAGTGGATTGAGGAGGGTAAGGCAGAGGGAATGGGGGAGGGGAGGGACGGGAAACTGCAATTGGGATATAAAATAAGTGAATTAATTAAAAATTAAAAACCCTACTAGTCCTATAGAAATGTTCTCCAATGAAAATTACTTTGACAAATGCAATAAATGCCTGAGCAAGAGTCAAGGAAAGACAAATATGTAGCTGAATGAAATGACAGACATTTCAGGATTAGGGAACTGAATTCAGTAAAAAGAGATAAAGGTTGAAGAGAACTCAAGCTAAAATTAAGATGGAGTTGAAAAACTCAACAACCCAACTAGAAAAATTTTGCATAAATTGCATTTGTGGTAACATTCATATTAGGAAGAAATTGACAATAGCCATCATAATGGTCGTTGAGAATAGCAACATAAAAAATGCAATGTCACATCACTTCAGTCAGAAATTGGGCTCTAACACTTTAAAGAGACAGAAAGACGCAAAAAAAAAAAAAAGAGAGAACAAGACATAGAGAACAAGCACAGTTTCTGATCCAGAAAAACAAAAATACCCATGCAATTTTTACATCCAAACCTTCCAGGAAGCCACACCTCATTCATCTATGGAACTTCGGCTTTATTTTTAGTAAGCAGCCACAAATCAAGAATTACCTCAAAGCATTTCATAGATGAGGAGTCGCCTTCCAATAAACTTTATTAGTCTGTTTGCCTGGAACTCCATATGTTGTTGTGTTTACAGGTAGATTAGACTATGTCACAAATTTTCTTCACTGTTCTCCAGAGCTTTACTCTTAGTAACCAGGAAGAATCAAAGAGTAGACTGTTTAGCTCCTACCTGTACTTCATGATCTTTTAAAGCAAGTCATGTGTAGTAGTGCATGCTTTCAACCCTAGCATTTGGGGGCTGAGTTGGAAGAATCACAAAGTCCAGGCCCTTCTGTCCTACATAGCAAGTACCTATTCAAAAAAGGAAGAGAAAGGAGAGAGGGATGTGATAGTATTGTGTTCCCCAAAATATTGTGCATGCTAATAAACTTATCTGGGGTCAGAGAAGAGAATAGCCACAATATTAAACATAGAGAATAGGCAGTGGTAGCACACACCTTTAATCCTAGCATTCCAGAGGCAGAAATCCCTCTGGATCTCTGTGAGTTCAAGGCTACATTGGAAACAGCCAGGCATGGTGACTCATGCCCTTAATCCTAGAAAGTGAGCCTTTAATCCCAGGGAGTGATGGCAGAAAGCAAAAAAATATGTAAGGCATGAGGACCAGAAACTAGAAGCTTTTAGCTGCTTAAACTTCAGGCTTTCGAGCAGCAGTTCAGCTGAGAGCCATTGGGATGAGGACACAGAAGCTTCCAGTCTGAGGAAACAGGATCAGCTGAGGAACTGTGGAGGTGAGGAAGCTGTGGCTTGTTCTGCTTCTCTGATCTTCCAGCACTCACCCCAATAACTGGCCTCAGGTTTGATTTTATTAATAAGACCTTCTAAGATTCCTGCTCCTGAGGGAGGAGGAAGAATAGGAATATCAAGCAGTTGGTTTCTTGTGGTTTCACTTCTATCCAATATAAACTGGGACAAAGCTTCTAATTATCAGTGGACAGAGGACGAGAAATTAAGGGGGAAAGTCTGAGAGAAATGTGACCATTTCAGCAAACTCAAAGCTGCTTTGTCAATGATACATTTAACTTAGGTGACTGGTTCTGCAAGAGCAACAGAAACCTAGAAACTAGCAACTAGCAGGGTAGAGTTCGGGGGACAGCTGGATTTAAGACTCAGGTTCCACACATTCAGAGGATGTGGGCAGGGATGACGTTGAAGATAAGGATTCACAAATCAATGGCAGCCAAATGATAAGCAAGGCAACAACTGAGGAACATACAGGAAAACTCCAATTAGCCAGCCTGCTGAGGACTGAGACACCATGATACTGTCTTTTAAAGTATATGAACTTATACAGTAAGATCCAGGTGAAAGCCAAGAAATTCAATAGAGTTTGGTTTTTGGTTTTTGTTTTAAGAAAGGTGTTTTTTTCCCCTCTAATATTGATTGGAATCTATACTTGTAAATCTTTTAAATATTAACTGATGGAATTGTGTGGAAAACTGACATATAACTGAATTTTTTATTTAACCTCTTTCTTTTTGGTACATATATGTACAGGCAATCTGAAATCAGTTAATATTTAAAACTGCTTGAAGACAGTGGTAGGTAAAGGGTTGTCAGAAAAAGGGTGTAACTAGCAGAGAAGTATGGTCGAGGCTCTGAATCAACAGCTGCCCATGGGTAGTGAACATGCCCTGTTCTTAATTGCTTTAGAAATAACCAGACAATAAAACAAACCTAGGCTTCTTTCCTACTTTAATGTAATGTGCAATGCACGTGACCCACCCACTATTCCTACTTCTAGCTCCCAGAATGAGAGCAGAGGGTAGCATTCATATATGGAGTCTATCCTAATGAGCAATGGTCCAGAGTAGCATGCTGTAGAATGTCTTCTTTCATATGATTCCTAACACAAAAGTCTCTGGAACTGTAAACTACAGTCTCATTCTCACTGTCTATTTTTAAATGCAACACGGTCAGTCACTTTAGCCATGGACATAAGATCTTAGGCAATCAGTTGCATGTCAGTCTCCTCATCTGCGAAACAAGATATAGTTATAGCATTTATGTCATCTGACTGCTGTATGATTTAAAAGAATTCACATTTCTAAAATGTTTCATACTGTGGTACTTAGGAAGTAACATTTTTATAATTAAATATTTTTTATTATTTTTGGAGATTATAATATAATGACATCATTCCTCCTTCCCCTTCCATCCCTGAAAAACCTTCCATGTATTCCCTTGATCACTTTCAAATTCATGGCCTCATTTTCTTTCATCGTCTTGCATTATATATCTGTGTATGTGTGTGTGTGTGTGTGTGTGTGTGTGTGTGTGTGTGTGTGTGTGTATGTGTGTGTGTGTGTATATTCCTAGATATATAACTATGGCATGCTCAGTCGGCATAATGGTACTTGCATGCATGTGTGTTTTCCGGTCTGACCATTTGATGTTGGATAACTATGTGGTGTGCTCCTCCCTGTAGAAGACGATATGTCCTGCTCCTAGCATTCTTCAATTTCCTGTAGTTCTGATTAGGGTTCAGGCCTCATGATCTTTATTTTAAACAAAAAGAAAATTAAATTTCCTGGCAATCAGATGATGATATCATATAGAAAAGTGTTAGCCTGCGACCTTTCACAGTACAAATGCTCTGAATAGTTAATAGCTATTTGGTGACCCATGAAACATAATGTTAAGAGAAAGACTATGCTTTGTGATTACGACGCTAGGATTTAAATCTGAGTAATCAAGGGACATCTCTGCCCTATGAGCCTTCTTTCAGTTGAACAAGGGCAGCAACATCAAATACACAAATGTGTGGACTAGCTCCTATAAAGCAGTGCAAACATGACATGTACTACAAGGAAGCATGTGCTTAAGAGCTCTGATGTAGTATGTGGAGAAAGGTCATCAGCAGTCCCTTCTACAAGGACCTCTGAGTGGAACTGAGAATTGAAACATGAAAAGCAGTAACTCAGAAGCAGAGGAGGGAAAACTTCCCAGGCAAAAGTGAGAGCCAGTGTGGTATAGGGACAAGCAAGGTCACACAATCGATGCAACATTGGCAAGAATGTGTGGTTAGAGCTGCAGTGGCCCATCATCAGGAACATATGGCCACTGTAAATTTCATCTAAAAAGCCATTAGAATGAAAAAGCCTGAACCAAAATGTATCCTTGACTAAAGGTTTGAGATGTCACTCTACTGCAGGGGTCCTTGAACTTCATTGTTCACCAGGACTGCCTGAAGGGGTCTTAAGATTACTATTCCTCACTCCAGCTGCTAATTGCATATATTTGTGCTTTGTTGGGAAAATATACATTTCTAACTGTATACCAAGTGATACTGTAGAGAGAGACATCATGAAGGATGGTGGTGAACAGTGAAGTTTATAACCTCTTGGGCAATGATGACTGCATAAGGCAAGGGAATCCTAAAAATGAGTATATAAACATCTATTATATATCTATTTTATCTATAAATTTAATGAAGCATGGGCATCATCAGAGAAATGATTGGACCAGAACTTATGATCTAATACTTAGACTACACAGGAAGCCTGCAAGGCCAGTGCATTCAGATTCTTTTGAGCCTCTGCAGCATGCAGTCTTCTTTACTATAAAACAGGACTCCTTCTGAAATTAGGATCTTCTGACCCACTAAATGACAAGGTATATCAAAGAATTTCTTCACCACCAGTTTCAAGACAGAAGGCCATGAATTATTAGAGCAATATTGGGGGGGAGGGTTGGTTTGAAGAAGGGATTTCCAGTTTGTATGTCTTATATCCAGAAAAAGAAATTGAAGTTTATAGTTTGTCTTGAAGGGAGAAGAAAGGTGGTGCAGGAGACAGGAAGCAATTGGGAGATCAGAAAGACTATTTCCTTCTGAGACTGATTTGATTTTCTCATTGTTGTGTTATTTTCTGAATGTCAAAATGCTGGAGGTGAATTTTCTGGTCTAGGGATTGGTGTAGATATAAAAGAAGCACCAAAGAGAATTGACTGAGTTAGTTGTTCTATCTTATCATTTGGATAAAATGGAGTTTCATCTTTAAAAATAAGAAGAAATATGAATATCCCAAAGCAAAATGAGGGGGATATGTGTGTGTTTGTGTGTGTGTGTGTGTGTGTGTGTGTGTTCATGAGCTATATTATCTGGTCAGGTTTTAGACCAGATAATATAGTTCATGAGCATAGTGAATGTTGGTACTGACAGCCAAGTTCTGAAGGACTGCTGGCCTCCAGGGGCACTGGAAAGCATGTTCTAGGGGAGAAAAATGTCATGAAGGAACCCCTGGTCTTGTCTACAGCATCCCCTAGGGAGTATGAGCCAGACTACACTTGGGCTGTCTGTCAAATCTGATTGCCATGCCTGTAGCCCAAGCTGGTAAGTAGAGATTGTTATTGAATAAAGACAGCGATTAAGAATTAGTGATAGAGGAGAGAGAGCCAATGAAAGAGCAGAAGAAAAGAGGTTAATCCCTGAATTGAAAAAGAAATTCAAAGGGAATGAATATAGAAAGAACCGAAAATAAAGGGGTTGATAGTGCATGAAAAACGGCATCTGGTAGCACATTCACTAACAGCAACAAATATCTGAAGACACAAAGAAAGGGGCAGAGTAAAAGAAAGCCATTCATTAGGCTGCCTAAACACAAAACTATGGGAACCATTCTGAAGAAGACTCAGGAAAAGCACTGGTGACCCTGGGGAAAGCAGGTGACCCCAACCTTACTGGAGCACTTTAGTGGAAAGTACCCCAGAGTCCAAAGAAGCAAAACAAAGGTTTTCTCGGGGAAACACCAGAGATTATCTTTAAGGATATTTGACAGAGGTTCAGAGACACAAATTTGAGAGCATTCCAGAAATCAACCAGTGTCATGTTGCTAAAAACTAAACAGCAGCATCTCTCCCAAGACAGGAGGTATGCAGCTCCATATCAAATATAGAGAACTGTGGGAACTAAAAATCAATAATGCCCATGAAAAAGGCTCAACACAATTTGAAGTTCCAAAGGACCTTGAAAGAGAAGTGATGAATATACACAGCTTTATAGTATAAGGGAGAATATAATATAATTAGGTATACAATGAAAGAATGATATTTTATTTTTTTAAAGTGTTCTTAGTGTAAAAAAAAAAAAGATGTGTGATAAGCAAAATAAGAAAAGCCAAACCAAAAAAAAAATCCTGAAAACTTGTATTATTTGGACTTTGGGTAACCTCAAACTAATATGATCCTATTAGCAGATCACATTAATATTGAAAGAGAAATGTTCTCTGAGTTCATCATATACATAATAGTTTCACTGTACATAGCACAATCAAATCCCTAAGCTTTACCCAGAGTCAGTACATGTATTTATACAAAGTGATGTGATTTATTCCCGCTTTAACGGTGTATATATTTTTATACTTTTCAAATTTTTAATCCAGATAATTTTGTATATTTTTTGAAGGGTTCAAGATATATACTTTGTATCTTGAGTAGAAAATAAGAGAATTGGTGTAGAGATTATTTTATATAAATTGGTCTTTCTGGTTGTTTAGAGTGGAGAGTGTTCTGTTCATTTGTCTGTTCTAGTTTGTCTATTTCAACTAATAAAACAATTATAATGAATATAACACAATTGAAACTGTTGGTTTCATGGTTATAGTATAATAACTCTTAGAACTGAAGATTAACAAAGAAAGGTGAGCCCAGAGTAGCTCCATTAATCCAGAACTCACCAGAGATCCCCATTGTGATCCTCAGACCCAGACATCTTCATTCTCAATGTGACTCCCAATCTGATCAGCACTGCCTGTGAAAAGAGAAGATTTTTTTTTCTGTAGTCTCTACAAGTTTGCCCAGCAGAAGTAACTGTCCAATAGGAAACCAGGATGCAGCTGAGGGAGTGACCACTTCCATAGCATGCATAAGGCATGAGGGCTTGCATTGTTCAATGTATTGTACCACAGAGGGGGTAGGGGAGAGACGAGTTCCATCCACATAGTTAAAATCAACAAATATTTAGAATAATGTTCCTTAAAGAAGTTTCCATAAACAATAAAAAGACCCTAAAAGTATTCAGAAACTTCATATACTAGGAATTTATTATATAATTTATCTAGGGATTATTAATCATAATAATCAGTTATATTTGAACTTACAAAAGAATTCTGTGTGAATGTGTAGCTAACTAGAAATGACAATATCATAAAAGATCTACTATTGTGCAACATTTGGCTAAGAATTCTAATTTCTGATTTGTTATCATAGAATAATAAAAACATAAAAACCAACATGTAATTTTCACACTTTACAAGCTTTATTTCAGAAAGAATAAGTTAAAGGGTCATCTTATAACAATCATTTTTTAAAACTATTTTTAACTTAGCCCCTGTTTTAGTTGGGGTTTCTATTACTATGAAAAGAAACCAGGACCACAGCAACTAATGTAAAGGAAAATATTTAATTGGAGGTGGCTTACAATTTCTGAGGTTTAGTCCATTATCATCATGGTGGGACATGGCAGTGTACAGGCAAACATGGTGCTGGAGAAGGAGCTGAGAGTTCTAAATCTCAATCTGTAGGCAGCAGCAGGAGTCTATGTCATACTGGCAAGACCTGAGCTTATGAGACCTCAAAGCTCACCTTCACAATGACAAGCTTCCTCCAACAAGGCCACAACTACTCCAACAAAGCCAAACCTCCTATAATGCCACTCTCTATGGACCAAGTATTCAAACACATGAGTCTATTGGGGCTATCTATACCTACTCAAACCACTACCAGCCCTCTATCCATTTTCTAGTAATTTACTCCTGCTTTTTGGATTTGGTATGCATTGATCAACTTTTTTCTTTTGACCAAGGATAAAAGATGTGTCACACAGGCAGACAGACAGGCAGACAGACAGACACACACACACACACACAAAATCTAAAGTAACTATGACTACACAATGATGATAAAATATGTTGACTGAATAACTCCTACTGATATGAGTGGTGATCTCTTCCAACTTTACATCACTATGTATAACGTGGGCAAGACAACCTGGGAATAATGCCCAAGTGGTAAGCTCCAAGCCGAAAAGTTGATTCTATCATACAGTTTTTGGCAGTTATTGAATTCTGTGCTACATTTTAGTTCATGCCCTTTCCATTTTAGAATAAGGGTGAATATTAGCTGAAAAAAATCTCAAAACAACTCACACACAGATGCTTTCTGTAGACTCACCAGGGTCTGAAGAAGCTTCCCATCTTCTTTACCTTCTCATTTCTCCCCCCAATATCTGCACATGTATCTACCATTTGCAAATCACAATGTTTTGTATTTTAAATTTCTTTCCATTTTTTAAAAATCTTTCATTATAGCAGCATTGGAAAATAGGATTAGTTTCTCAATGGACAATGTTTTCCTATACCAAATCTTAGCAAGCATTATTTTTACCAAAGATTCTGTTCTTTTCTTTAAAGCTTAAGTCTTTGTTGTCTCTCACACTCTCTAAGGCTATTGAGAATAACTGAAAAGTTTCAATTATCTGATTTATTGCTACAGTTTCCCTTATTCTACACATTCATTGCTGTCGCTGGAGAGAGATATACAGCAACTCTGCTTAGAGGCTTTAAAAAAATAGGTTGGCTAGACTAATATATCAAAATGTGTTGGGTTTTCACCTGAATTTCAGTTATTAGGAGTAAGTAAAACTGCTCCTGTCAAAGAATGTCAACTTGGCTCTAGGAAGCAAACTTTTCTGACTGTCTCTGTGCATGGTAGGAGCTACTGAATGACTGCCCCATTGTTTAGTAATTGATCCTGACATCAGTGAAAAATTAGAGGTAGAGGGTGTAAAGAGATGAAAAAGTGACACAAAAAGCCAAGGAAATAGGGAAATTGAAGAACACAGAGCAAACGCAGTGTTGTTTTCTGTCCAGTGATCAAATCATTTTCATTTAACATCAACTGCATGCATGCTAACTTTGAAACAGGAGAAAAATCCAAAACAAGATTTTGTTCAGATACTTCTTCTATCAGCTTCAGTGGTTTTCACTGTCTACATGAGCATATACTATGTTCATAGAGAAAACAGGTAAACACAAATTCACACTCGGTTCATAGTTTGTGTTTGCAGTTCCTGACATGGCATCTTACTAGTGTGAAGCTCTGTAGTTCACTCATTCATTCACATAACATGAGGAGCACTTACTAAGCACCTACTCTGCCCAGATGGTAATGGTTTGTCAGTGAAGAAAGCAAAGCCTATCAAGGGGCTCACTCTGGTATCACTATAATGATTGCAAATTCTGCCTTCAGTGAGCAAAACTGTAGATCATCAAACATGGTCTTCAGGTGTTTATAACCTGCAGCCAGCAGCCTGCACTAGAAAGTGTATTCTGCACCTTCTTGGCTGACTAACCTTGGGCAAGCTGCTTATTAGTCATTTTGTGCCTCAGTTTATTTCTTAGTAAAATGGTAATATGAGATGATAGATGTGCTGATGTATGTGAGTTAGTGTAAGTTCTTAGATCAGTCTCTGCAGTAATAGGCACAATATAAGTATGAGATATTGCTTGATAAGAGAAATTGATCCACATTTCTCATGTTAACAAATAGCCCTAAGTCAAAATGGGTAGATAATGAAACCCAAGGTACAATATGAATGGATTATTGATGTATTATTCTGCTTGGTGTAGATTATAGAAAGCAACTCAGTGGTTAAGCTAGTTATTTCTAATATGTATCTCTGCTCCATTTGCTCATCTGTAAAGAAGAGACAACAATGGCCTTCTCCACAGTAGTTCTATGAGGAGTGGCCCATGTAAACCCATAGCAGTCCCTGCTGAATAGACAGTTATTAAATGGAGACTGTTGTCACTGTAACCTGATCGTATAGAATGAGCAGCTGTGATTAGATTATATCACAGGAGAGCATGTTAGTGCAGGAGAGCATGTTAGTGCAGTTTAGCATGACTTTCATGAGTAGTTCTTCAAACAGTTAAATGTATGTTGACTCTATGACTCCAGGATCCCATGTATATGGACTTCCATAAACTTATTCTGCAATGGCATTCTCTTACATTTACAAATCTCTTTTTGCTAAATTTTGTCTGGATTTTAAGCTGAAACTGACCTTTGAAAATATCTTCTCTGATATATTTTGTTAGTAAGATTGTAATTGAATTCATATAATGATTGAATCACTTATCCTTAATTTTATGTTTTCTAAAATGATTCCTTTTTTAAAAATATGATACCAATCCCTATTTAATTAATTACAGGTCTCAGTCCTTTTGTGATGTCTAGGTCTATTGCTTGCTCTCAGTTGTTATTCATAAATTCTATTCTTTAACAAATTCCATCTTCTATGGAATTTTTTCTTATGCCAATATTTGTTCTTCTCACCTGGCTCAAACCACAATCATTTATTTTATTAAGTCCTTTAAATGTATTAGTATATAATAACTGAATAGCCATTTCTAATTTTAATCTACATTAAGTCAGTCATTATTTATCCCATTGATATTTAACCTAGATTTCTTATTTTCTGTCTTGGATAACCTTTCTATTGATATTTCAGATATTGTAATATTATTAATCACCTGAAATTTAAGCTCTTAACATCAATGAGTTTTGTCTTTCCTATATTTATTTTCTTCATTTTCTTTTTGGTGTTACTGTTTTGTTTTTTTTTTTCTTTAGCTTTATTCCATGGTTCTGTCAGGCTTCTTGTGTTGTCAAATAATCAATTCCCTGGAAACTGTCAAACCTGTAAATCTCTTCTAAGTATTATTTTTTTTCACATGCCATAAACTTTGGAACATAGTACCTGCAATATCCCTTTATTATAAATATTGAGATTTCCTTTATAATTCCTCCCCAATTTTCTCTGTAAACTAAGGTTGAACTAATAGGTCTTAGATATATTATATATACTATATATATAATTATATTATATATAAATTTTGTGAATTTCTTTGATTACTGACTTTGATACTGAATCTAGCTTTGAGAGAAAATTGTAATTTTTCCAGTAATTCTGTACAGGGAATGCTCTAGAATTCAATATCCACAATTTTTATACTCACAAGATCAAGGTTAATAACTCACACATCATATTCTTTAAAAAGTTGTGAATAAAATGTACATGTGTATGTGATTTTTCAAATGTTCACCTAAATTTAGGTAAAAGTATTCTATATATAATACCCTATAATTGATTAAGATTTCAAGATATGTCATACTTCTGAAATGTGGTTGATATATAGTGTACCCCAATAAGCTTATCTGGGGGTCAGAGAACAGAACAGCCACTATATTAAACATAGGTTTTGGCAGTGGTAGCACATACCTTTAATCCTAGAATTCTGGAGGCAGAGATCGGTCTGGATCTCTGAGTTCAAAGTAACACTGGAAACAGCCAGGCATGGTGACACACGCCTTTAATCCCAGAAAGTGATGGCAGGAAGCAGAAAGGTATACAAGGCATAAGGCCCAGGAACTAGAGCCTTTTTAAGCTTTTAGCAGCAGTTCAGCTGAGATCCATTCGGATGATGATTCAGAGGCTTTCAGTCTGAGGAAACAAGATCAGCTGAGAAGTTGGCAAGGTGAGGTTGGGTGTGGCTTGTTCTGTTTTCTCTG
>CABHPQ010159295.1:0-25650 GCA_902168405.1 Peromyscus aztecus
GTTGAGGGCAAACCCAGTGCCACCCCCATTATCAGAAAGCAAGGGGGCAAAGAGGACAGGCAGCCCACATTTCCCATCTGGCCAAGTGGCACCATGCCCCTTTTCAATGAAATGCTCACAGGGGTAGGACGTTAGTAGATAGAAACACAGAAACAATGATGCAGACACACAGGTACCAGTACATCAAATTCAGGAAGGCATTCCACTTTGCAGTAGCAGTAGCAACCTGCTCTGTCCCAGTTCAACCAGGGGGACCCTCTGGGAATGAAAGGGGAAATGCAGATTAAGCCTTGTTTTTAGGACAAGAACTATCACATAGAAATCTATCCAGATCATGTGTTTGCCTTTACTAAAGATAGCGACTATCCACGTGGTTGCTCTCATCAAATATGACAGTGAAGTCACATGATCTATCTGTCTTTGATCTTAGTCAAGAAGGCACCTGCCCCTATAGTTATGTGGTTCTTTTCCCAGGAGACACAAAACATATAATCTCAAGCATTCAGAAATCAGTCAGAAACACAGTCATGTGGCCACCTCAGTAATACATTTTCATCCACGCATATGAAATAGATTTTTTAACAGACGGACAAAGCTTTCCCCGGTACCTGTCAGCTGATGAACTTAAAACTCTGGAAATAAGAATTTACAGTATAAAGAACAAGCTGCTTATAATAATTCTCAGGTGGTTAAGAGATATCAATGGAGCGTTCTCCCAAAGGGAATGTTAAATAGCCCAACCCTGTGTCAGTATTTTGTATGACAGCCATTGGAAGTAATACATAACAATGTCCTAAGTCTATAATTTATCATTACATGGATGATTTAAATGCAGATACTTTAGAAAGAATGTTTGAAGAAGTAAAGAAAATTTTGCCTTGTTGGGAATTACAAATTGCTCCTGAAAAGATACAAAGAGGAGATGCTATTAATTGTTTAGGCTATAAAATAGGTCTACAAAAAATTAGACCCCAAAAGGTGCAAATTAGGAGAAATTGATTATGGACTCTTAATGACTTTCAAAGATTATTCAGAGACATTTCCTATCTACAAACTGTTGTTGGGGTAAAAAATGATGAACTGAGTAATATGTTCAAAACCTTAGAGGTTAAATAGTCCTTAAATAGTCCAAGAGAATTATCAGCTGAAGCTGAGAGAGAATTGTCCTTGATGGAAAAGAAAGTACAAGATGGGCATGTGGATCATGTGGATCCAAAGCTTGATTGCATTTTGATTATTTTACCCTCTAAGCATTCTCCAACAGAAATTTTAATGCAGAGGGAAGATATTATATTGGAATGGATATTTCTACCAAATAGACAGAGTAAAAAATTAAAAACTTATGTGGAAAAGATCTCTGAGTTGATTTTAAAAGGAAAATTGAGACTTTGTCAATTAACAGGAATAGACTCAGCAGAAACTGTCATACCTTTAACTAAGAATGACATTAGCAAACTATGGGCAGTAAGTGAACCTCATCAAAAAGCTTGCAGTAATTTTTTTTTTGTGAGAGATTAACAGTGAATATCCCTAAAGTGATAGAATTTAACTTATAAAGAAAGCTGGTGGGATTCTGCCTCTCATTGTATGGAAAACACCCATATCTGGAGCCCTTACATTTTATACAGATGTAAACAAACAAGGAAAATCAGAATAAAAATGAGAAAAATTAAGTAAAGTAGTTCAAAGTAATTTTGTTCAAAAATCTGATTTATATTCTATTCTGATGATATTAATGGATTTTTTGGAACTTGTCAACATATTTACTGACTCTCAGTGTGCTGAAAAAGTGGCATTACATATTGAGACTGTAGAATTTATCCCTGATAAGTCAGAATTAACTTTGTTATTTATCCAGTTACAAGATATAATCAGGAATAGGAAGCATCCCTTATATATAACTCACATCCAATCCCATAGGGGTCTGCCAGGCCCTCTAACACAAGATAATGATGAAACTGATAAACTATTGATAGGAAATATGCTGGAGGTCTCAGAATTTCATGAAAAACATCATTGTTGATAGTAAGGTTTTAAAAAATGGTTTTTCCATAACCTGTCAACAAGCCAAGGAAATTATAAGGAAATGTCCTACTTGTTCTTTTTACAACCAAACTCCACTACCAATAGGATGTAACCCAAAGGGTACTCAGAGGAATGAAATCTGGCAGATGGATGTGTTTCATTTTGCAGAATTTGGAAAATTGAATATGTACACCACACCATTGAAACCTATTCAGGATTTCAATGGGCAACTGTTCTGAGATCAGAAAAGGTTGATTCTGTAATCACTCATTTGCTAGAAGTTATGGCCATTATGGGTATACCTGCACAAATGAAAGCCAACAATGCTCCAGCATATGTCTCTGGTAAAATGAAACAGTTTTTTGCTTATTACAATATAAAGCATATTACAGGTATACCACATAATCCTACAGGCCAAGCAGTCATAGAAAGATCAAATCAAACTCTAAAGGATATGCTAAATAAATAGAAAGGGGTAACAAAACCTCCCAGAAATAGGTTACATAATGCTCTATTAACTTTGAGTTTTCTCAATGCTAATGAGAAAGGAACAACAGCTGCAGAGAGACATTGGATAACAGAAAAAAACTACAGAATTAAATCAGCCTATATACTTTAAGGATGTGCTGACCTCAGAATGGAAACCAGGATATGGGTTATGTTGGGGATGAGGTTTTGCTTTTGTTTCAACAGGAGAAGATAAGCTATGGATATCATCAAAATTGATAAAGGTTCGATTTGAACAAGAAAGACCTCTTAATTAGAAGAGGTAATAGTTCATCAACCAGCATGACCATCCAATTTAAACTAATTTATTCCATTAACACATGCCTTTTCTTTAATCAAATATAACTTGCCAAAGGGAACCTCCCCAAAGTTAGGCTTGGGGAAGGGTTTTTGTTTTTGTCTTTCAGGAGAATGAAGGCTAAGGAATCTGAAGAATACTTGACAAATGAGACATCTGAAGAAAAAGGACAAATCATCCAGAAAAAAATGTCCCAAGAAAAAGAATAAATTTGCCTATTGGTATATCACATATAAAATTCCATAAGGCTTCCTATATGTTTGTTTCTGCTCTTCTGTACAGACACGTAACACAAAAAGTCTTTATGTCTTCCCAATTCAATTAAAAATTAAAGCTGGCTTTGGAGTTGGAAAATGGTTCTCTCCTTCTCTAGATCCAAGCATGCTTGTTAAAAGAAAATGCAAAATCGCTGTATCATGTCAGAAGATCCAGCTGATATGGGACAGAAGGAAAACCAAAATTAAGGAACTATTCTATTGCCACTAATCTCAATTCTTTGGTTTTATTTTGACTCTTTAAAATTTTTCTTAAGGTATGAATTTTATATAAAAATTTATAAGATATATATATGTATATATATATATATATATAAAACTTTTGTCATGACATTAATGGTCATATAGAGTACTAACTAATTCTAAAAAAAGGCTTCATCTAGCTGCCTGTACATGTTTTTGTGTTGGCATCTCTATCAGTTTTCTGCAGGGAATCATGACAATGCCTAACAGTGACTTTGAAGTATACAAAAAGATGATGGGTCCCCACAATGATGATTCCACATGGACAATAATAATACCACTAAGCTGACAGATATCACCCAAAGATCAGCTTTGGACTACAAACTGCTCAGGACAATTTTGAGATGGCTAGCTGAGATGATTTAGCCTCACAGACTACTTGAGCAAGGATTTGAGATAAGCCCTGTACTTTTGTATCATGCAGAGACTGGACAACAAATGATACAGCTGCCTCTCGCAGGACTTGATAATTAACCCACAATTTTTCTTTTCAGTTTCACTGAGAATGCCTTCACCCCCAAACAGCAGGAAATAATTTTAAGAAAATGATGCCCACATTCCCAAGAGGTGGGTTGCGTGGTTTTTTGTCTTCAATGGGTTTTGGATAATTGTCATTGTTTAGGATGGTTGGTTGCAAGTTATTATTGTTAATGGTCAGGGAAAAGGCTAAACAAAGGAGATTAGATTTAAGGTTCTTGTTTGAAAAGAAAAAGAGAAAGAAAGAAGAGGGTATAGAGAAGAGGTAGATTATTGAATCTACTCTGAAAAAAAAGATATAGAAATGATAGAATAAAGGGTAGATTATTGAATCTACTCTGAAAAAAAGAGAGGATACAGATATGATATAGATATAAAGGTAGATTATTGAATCTACTTTTAAAAGGTAACTACTAGTTTTAAATATTTTACATGGGATTGGATTTCTGTATACTTTACACAAATTATGTATATTGCTACAAATTTGAGGTTGATTTTGTTAGAAAATACTGTACATACATTTCTAATCTTGTTCAAGGTATTGTACCTATACAGTTCATTTAACACTGTAATGCAATTTGCTAATCCTTGAACATTATTATTACCAACTGTTAGGATATAAAGAAATGAAAGTTAGTAGTTAGTCATTACAGTTGAGCTTGTAGTCATATTAGGTATGTTTTCAAGGTCAAGCAGAGATATATTTTAGATAGGTTGTCTTCAAACACTTCAGAGATCTACAGAATATGGCATTTAAGATGTTTTAATAACATAGATGTTTTTCTTTTTTTAGTGACTATGAGACATGTCTTCTCCTGGCAGCACTAATCTACTTCTGAGAAGATGGTCATTGAAGAATCTCCACATGGAGTTTACTTTCACTGTGGCAAAAGTTAGCCACCAGGCAAAAAAGTGCCCTTGAATCAACTGCTGACAGTATGCTGTCCAAAATGGATAAGCAGGACACAAAACAAAGGACTGCTGATCCTTGCCAAGACAAGGTAGGAAAGATCTTTAGAAAACCTTGCTTCACAGATGAGTCTGTCAGATATGCTAGGCCTGTAGGCCGAAGATGATGCCCCAAAGTTAGAGAGAAACCTTGGGTGACTGTCCAGGCAGCTGTTTCTGTCATTTCTCACATTTTTTGGAAGTCTCTTGTTTGCACTTCTTGCTTACTTAGGTAATATTATTTCCTTCTCAGGTCTCTGAGGGAGCTGAAGATTAGATAGTTACAGTTTTCCTTGTTAACAATTCAGAAAAGAAACTCACTAAAGAGGTGTAAACTGTATAAATTTGAAAGACATCAAAAGACAGTTTTCTGTTGGTAATACAAGATAGGATAGAAAGTGAATTAGGTACATTTTGGACTCACCAAAATAGGATAGAAAATGGAATATTTTCACTGAATTGGTCAAATGCAAATGGACTAGACATTGTTGATGTATTTATTGCTTGTATTTATTGTATATAGTTATTGTACTTATTGTATATAGTTTTTCTTATATTATAACTTTTTTATATCAGACAAAAAAGGGGAAATGTGGTGATATTTTATCTGTGTCCCCCCAATAAAGTTTATCTGAAGATCAGAGGAAGGAGCCAGCCACTATAGTAAACATAGAAGTCAGGCAATGGTAGCACACGCCTTTAATCCTATCACTCGGGAGGCAGGGATCTGTCTGGATCTCTGTGAGTTCAAGGTCACACTGGGAACAAAGCCAGGCATGGTGGCACATGCCTTAAATCCCAGCACTAATAACCATAATGGTCTGGAGATCTGTACAGACAGACAGGAAGTGACAGAGCTGGGCTAGAAGAGGAAGTGATGTAGCTGGGTGGTGAGGAAATGAGATGGCAGAACAGAAAGGCATATAGGCATGGGTATACAGGAAGTAGCTCTCTTTGGTGGAGGATCTTCAAGTGGGTAAGAATGTGGCTGGCTTCTTTCTGCTTTTCTGATCTCTCAGGTTTTTTTTTTTAACCCCAATATTTGGCTCTGGATTTTTATTTAATAATACTTTTTTTTTTTGGTTTTTTCGAGACAGGGTTTCTCTGTGTAGCTTTGCGTCTTTCCTGGAACTCACTTGGTAGCCCAGGTTGGCCTCGAACTCACAGAGATCCACCTGGCTCTGCCTCCCGAGTGCTGGGATTAAAGGCGTGCACCACCACTGCCCAGCTTTAATAATACTTTTTATTTAATAAGACTTTCCTCTATCCTGTGTATGCATGTCTTAATCTCCTGTTCAAAACTGTGTGCCATGGTTAATGTTCCAAGTATTGTTTTCTTATATGTACCTAATGGTCTCAATTGAATCAGAAAAGTTCCCAGGCTCAGACATCGTAGTTAGTAATTCCAGATAAGAGATTTGAGAAACATTATCCACCTGCTAAATCTTATGGAAAAATATTCAAGAAAGAATAGAATTTCCAGGGAAAATTACAGCTGTTGCATTTATGACTGGCAAAGTAGAACTAAAAACTTCCCAAAGATTTGACAATATAATGAGAGAGAAAGAGCCGGCAAACTGCATGAAATTCATCAAAGTTCTGCACTGCTCCATAATCCACTGGTCCTTGCCAAGTGAGAAACCATCTTCCATGGGCTTTGTCTCATGGAGGTTCACTGAACAGGCATTCATACACTCATCCAAGACTACACGGCTCCCAACATTGGTATAGCTATCCTAATATCTAAAAAAATAAAATAAAATAAAATAAATTATTACCAAAATTAATTAAAAGATATGGAGAAGGACATTTCATACTCCTCAAAGGAAAAAATCTACCAAGATCCTGCCCCAATTATAAACACCTATGTCCCAAAGGTAAGGACACACACACATTACAGCTTAAAACATACACTGAACTTCACATATTAAAAGTGGGAGGCTTCAATACCCCACTCTCACCAATGGACAGGTGTTCCAGACAGAAACTAAACAGAGAAATAATGGAACTAACAGATTTTATGACTCAAATGGACCTAGCAGATACCTACAGAAGATTTTACCCCCACACAAAAGAATATACCTTCTCAGCATCTCATGGAGCCTTCTCCAAAATTGACCATATATTCTATCACAAAGCAAGTTACAACAGATATAAAAAAAATAAGGAAATAACTCACTGTATCTTATCCATGGATTAAAGCTGTAGTTCAACAGCAATAAAAACCACAGAAAGTCTACAAACTCAAGGAAACTGAACAACTTTCATCTGAATTAACACTGGGCTAAGGCAGAAATAAAAAAAGCAATTAAAGACGTCCTATAATTCAATGAAAATGAATGCACAGCAACTCAAACTCAGGGAACACAATGAAAGCAGTGCTAATAGGAAAGTTCATAACAGTCTACAAAATGGGAAGAGATTTTTGCCAATTCCACCTGACACAGAGGGTTGATTTCCAAAATATCTGAGGAACTCAAGAAACTAGACATCAAAAAAAAAACCCCAAAAACCAAGAAAGCAAATAATCCAATTTAAAATGGAGTACAGATCTATACAAATATCAACAGAGGAATCTCAAATGGCTGAGAAACACTTAAAGAAATGTTCAACATCCTTAGCTGTATAGGAAATGCTAATCAAAACATACTATATGATTTTATCTCATACATATCAAAATGGCAAAGATCAAAAACACAAATGACATCTTATGCTGGAGAGGATATGGAGCAAGGGGAACACTTCTCCATTGCTGGTGGAAGTACAGCTTATACATCCAATTTGAAAGTCAATATGGCATTTTCTCAGAAAATTGGGAATCAATCTACCTTGAGACTTGGCTATATCACTTCTGGGCATATACCCAAGGAATGCTCAATCATACCACAAAGACACTTGCTCAGCTACGTCCATAGCAGCTTTATTTGCAATCGCCAGAACCTGGAAACAACCTAGATAACCCTCAACCTAAGAATGGATAAAGAAAATGTAGCACATTTATGCAATGTAGTATTAGTCAGCTGTTAAAAAACAATGACATCATGAAATTTGAAGGCAAATGAATGGAACTAGAAAAAAAATCATCCTAAGTGAGGTAACCCAGACCCAGAAAGGCAAACATGGTATCTATTCACTAATAAGGGATATTGGCTGTAAAATAAAGGATAATCATGCTACAACCCACAGTCCCAGAGAGACTAGGTAACAAGGAGAGATCAATGGGGGATGCTCAGATAGCTCTCCCTGGGAAGGGGAAATAGAAGAGATCTCATGGGTGGACTGGGGGTGGGTGGGGATGGGAACATGAGGGATTATGCTGAGGAGTGGATGAGTGGGGAGTATTGGAATGGGGGGCATTTTGGGATCAGGTAGAAACCTGGTACATGAGAAGCTCCCAAGAATCTACAGGGATGACCTAAGCCTTAGGGATGCTGAGACTCCTAGCAATAGTGAATATTTAGCCTGAACTGGTCATTTCCTGTGACCGGGCAAGACTTCAGATGGAGGGATTGGGACACCTGCCCAACCACATAACCTTTGACCTATGTAGTCTGTCCTGCCTATGAGATGTACTGGGGTAAGGGTGGCACAGAGATTGTGAGACTGGCCAACCAATGACTTCTCAAGTCTGAGACCCATTCCATGAGAGTGAGCCCACCCTGACACTGCCTGGAGTGTCAGGACTCAGAGGTTGGATGGCCCAGAGACCTAGGATAGAACCAAACACGACTGGTGAAGAAAAAATCATCATAATTGTGCCTAAGGATATTCTTCTATATTCCTAGATTGATGCTTACCCCAGTTGTCATCAGAGAGGCTTCATTCAGTAACTGATGGAAACAGACGCAGAGACCCACACCCAAGCATTGGGCCAAGATCAGGGAATCCTGTTAAAGAGAGGGAAGAAGGATTATAGGAGCCAGAAGGGTAAAGGACATCACAAGAAAACCCACAGAATCAATTAACCTGGGATTGTAGGAACTCACAGTCTAAACTGACAACCAGTGAGCCTGCATGGGACAGACCTAGGCCTTCTACATATAAGTGACAGTTGTGTAGCTTGGTCTACTTGCAGGACTCCTATCAGTGGGAGCAGGGGTTATCCCTAATGCTTTGGCTGGATTTTGAGAATCTATTCCTCATACTGGGTTGCCTTTCCCAGCATTAATACAAGAGGAGATGCTTAGTCCTACTACAACTTGATACGCCATGTGTTGTTGATGCCCATGGGAGGCTGGCCCCTTCCTGAACAGATAGGGAGGAGGAATGGATTTAGGGAGCAGAGTGGAGAGAGGGAATGGGAGGAGGGGAGGGAACTGCAGTTGGGGTGTAAAATAAATGAATTTAATTAATAAAAAAGAAAATAGCAGTGCAAACATTTTTACATAAACTTAGAGTTTTGAAATTGTTCTCTGACCTTCACATATGCACCTTCACACACACACACACACACACACACACACACACACACACACACATATACTCAGAAGCACACACGCATATAACACATGAATAATAATAAAAAAGAAATAACCAGTATGCTTATGTTCCAAGGCAGGCACCTCGTAATGTCATAATTGGAAGGCTAAGCTCTCCTCCCACACTCTCCCTCAAAACAGCAACCTCTAGAGAAACACAAGGGTGGTGTGGACCAGGACAGAGTCTGAGATTTCTCTCTTATAGGAGCTCCTTCATAAACACACAAAAGGATTATAGAATGTAAGCTTTCTCCTGGGGATTATTATAAATTAACTTACATTAAAACTGAAAAGAAACTCAGTAAAGATTCTGTAACTTTTAACCTTTTAACTGGCTATGTCTTTTATTCTAAAATATTTTGGCTACTATTTGCAAGTCCCAGAGCATTTAAAAATTAACATACAATCTACTTTGAAGATTGATGGTGAGAAATATAGCCCCTGAGAGGGGCCATATGCTATAAATTATACACATATTTGCTTAAATTATGTAATTGTTTTTTATTGGAGAAGTACAATAAACATTAGTATTAATCTCTGGAATTTGAAAACAATTAGGAGATAGAGAAAAATATTCAAGCAGATGGAAATTAAAATATAAGTTGAATGCAGATAAGTGGTGCACTGCAGGATATGGCAGAGGTGGGAGTCCCAATGTCAAGCCTCAGTTGTCCTTACCTTCCAACACACAGACCTCTCAGCCAGCCACAGACTTCTCTGAAACCACAGAATGACTTTTTAAAACTTACAGCTTAGAGCACACACCACAATTTACAGTTGCGATTGGCAGGAAGGCTTTCAACAAAAAGCAAAGACTTGGGGACCAAGATGTGTAATTTAATTTCTCTTGTCAGTCAAATTCATTTTTCTGCTTACTTCTCCCAACAAACAGAGAGTAACTGGAAATACTCAGAGGAAATGCCTCCCTGTGGATGTTTCCATAGTGAGGACCATTTTCTTCTAACAATGCATCATTAACAAGGAAATTATTGTGATGTATGCTGAATGAAGTACCTTTTGTAATCAACTTAAATAAACTATAACACAGGATATTTAAGAAAGGGTTCCAGAGGACACATAAAAAAGGAGAAGAAATGAGTAAGGTCAGGTGTGAGCACATTTGCACTCATGTGAGTGTGTGCAGGGATGTAAAAATGGTCACCAAAGCATCTGTTGTCCACAAACATGAAAGCAGACATCTTTGTGGGTCAATCAGTATATGAATTTAATAAATAGTAAGCTAATAATGCCTGAAATTGAAAATAGTCTCATGAATCAATAAAATACTGATTTCACATTGGTAACTGGTCTTTACATGTCACACAACAATGGAACACACATTTTTATACACAATACATTTTACTTCAATGGTTCATTCAATCTGTAGAACATAATGTGGAAATCTCTTTTTCTCTAACCCTTGACAAGCATCCTGACACAAATGGATCAGCATAGATTATGGGAGTTGAGACTTCAGCAAGTGTTGCATGGGGGAAATGTCCCTAGTCTGTTGTAACACTTAAAATCTTAGATGCTCTTAGTCACCATGCTTCATCCAGAAACTTGCTAAACATGGAGATGCTAACTGTGCCTTAAATCATGCTGACTCGGAGCCGAGGCTGGTGATGGGGCTCAGAGGGTGAAGTAGGTGCGAGGACCTGTATTCAGACCTTCAGTGTCCACATCATAAAACACAGCAGTGCCTCCCTGTAACCCGAGTGCCGGAGGTGGGCACAGACAGATGTATGCCAGGGCTCTCACTTTACAGCCGGCCAAGCAGAAAAGGGTGAGATCCAGGTTCAACGAGATACCTTGTCTCAAAAAATAAGGTGGAGAAGTGACTGAAGAAAACATCCCGAAGTCAACCACTGCCCTCCATATGTATACACATCTAGGTGGCCTACCCACACACGTATGTGCATATACTCATATTTAAAAAAATGCTGTTTAACAGACTTATGCTTGAGACTAAATCTACCTTAGGTTATTCCTGATATAAGCCTTTTTCAGACTGCACTTTGAGAGGCTGCCTCAGGAGGGATGCACAGACTCTGCTCATGATTGGGGTCCACAGTTACTGGGCACTTCTCTCTTCTGCAATGTCGAGCATTAATCACTGGTCCTTACTAACATGTAATGCTTCCTTTCAAACAGCTTTAAGGAATGTGCTGTCTATCCTGGAGCTACTTCTTGTCCACACAGCCGAAGCACTTTTTAGCTACAGAAGTGATACAAACATTGCCTCTGGATGGGTATTTTGAAGGCTGTTCACCTTTAATTGGGCAAGCTATCCACATGGAGAAAGCAGATAGCATGACAATATCTGTTTATTTGGGATTGAATTAGAAATATTGTCAAATGTATTTTCATTTGTGGAGTGCTACCATTGTCCCAACAGGAGAGAAAAAGATGTTATCCTTCTGAAAGGAACCATGAGGGACAAAGTTGCTACTAAAAAAATAGAAATTGAATACCAAGAAATATTCAGATAGATTAGCAGGTTTTGAAAGCTCTTAAACTTTTATCAAGCTATCCAGGTTATTAAACATAATACATGAAACAGAAGAGAGGGAGAGCTGGGAGAGGAAGTCAGGGGCAGCACTCTAAGCACTGTAGGGCTGTGCACGTATGCTGGCATGTATAAAGATACACAAGAATATGCACTGACATTATATGCTGCTCATTTAGGCAGATTGTACAGAAATTTCCACCTCTAGTGGCATCATAGTGTGGCTGGATGAATGAAGCAAATGATCATTCCCTGGCTTTCTATGCAGGCAAAGCAACACATCTTTACATCATTAAACAAATACAGCATAACAAATGTAACACAACTTTATATAGTTAAAGTAATATTTCACTACAACAGTGAACTAGGAAACCAGAATAAACTAAGATGTATGGTTATTTTACATTTGCTTGTTGAGTTTTTTAATATCCATATTTTTGCTAATGGTATGGTTCCTCCACTACCTAGGATATTATCTGTGTATAGTATGAATCAGTGATGTCGGTTTAGTTCAATTAGGTTTTGTAGTGGTTTGAAAGAAAATGGCCCCCATAGGGAGTGGCACTATTGGGAGGTGTGGCTTTGTTGGAGGAAGTATGTCACTGTTGGAGGAAGTAAGTATGTGGGTCTTGAGATCTCCTGTGCTCAAGCTTGCTCAGTGTGACACACAGTTCACTTCCTGTTGCTTGCAAATCAGGATGTAGAACTCTCAGCTTCATCTGCAGCACCATGTCTGTCTGCCTGCCACCATGCTTCCCACCATGACGATAATGGATTGGACCTCTGAAAGTGTAAGCAAACCTCAATTAAATGTTTCCCTTTACAAGAGTTGCCATAGTCATGGTGTCTCTTCACAGCGACAGAAACCCTGACTAAGACAGAAGTGATGCTTACGTTACTTTCTACCACCCGTTTCCTGCATGTGTAAGTGAATATATACATTTTGATGCCTGACCTATCAACTCAAACCTCCTTCTGCCCCATGTGGCCTTTTGAGACCATCAAATCAGTCATTTTTGTGGTGCTGCCCCTGGTACTTGGGAATACTTGCTACTGACAACTGTTGTGGTTTGGATCTGGGATGTTCCCTAGGAGGCTTACGTTTTGAACACTTGTCTACCTGGGTGAAACTGTTCCATGAGGATATGGAATATTTAGGAAGTTAGGCCTAGTTGTCTGAAACAGGTCCCTCAAAATGTTTGAAGGTTATGTTGAGTTCCTGATTCCTGCCATTCTCTCTGCCTCGTAGTTCACAATAATGTACCCAGTCTCTGCTTCAGGCTCCCACCACTGTGAAGTGAGCTGGTTGGCCGTGTCTTCCCAACTATGATGAACTGAAACTCTCCAAAACTCTTGTCCAAAATAAATCTTTCCTACCCTAAGTTGATTTTATTGGAAGCGGAAGCAAAACATGAAGTTGTGAAAATGGTCAGCTTGACCAGAGAACGAACATGTTTCAAGTTGTGAACAAGGAAGCAACCATTATATGATGCCCCTTTCCAGTCTCTACAGGAACTCCTTACCACACACACACACACACACACAAGTAAAGAAATTACCCATGCTCTAGTGACCATGCATCCACAAGAAGCAGTTGCTGAGCTCTGTAGACTGAAAGTAAAAATGAGCTCAAGAAGTTGGAAGGGAAAAGTGGTGGTGGGAAGGGGCTGGGGAGGAACTGGAGAAGAGACAATGTGGTGGATTTGATCAAAACACTTTAGTGGCATACATGAAATTATCCAATGATAACAAAAGATTTAAAAAGAGAAAGTTATTTTTCCACATGAAAAGTTCTAAGAATCTTTTTTAAATTCACACAGATTTTGGTGAAAACCAAATCTGATCCTGTAGCCTATTCTTATTCCCTTGTACAATGTCATTCTCTGTGCGTGTGTGTGTGTGTGTGTGTGTGTGTGTGTGTGTGTGTGTGTGTGTAGATGTATATATTTAAGCCTCATTTTCTATTCTTTTGAGTTTATGGTGTTTATCTTCACATCTTGGGTTTATATGTAAACAGATCATATCTGTTTAACTATATACACTCTCTTTGCACATATAACATGTAATACGTATTTATATATTAATCCCAGTTATCTCAGAAATCTTTATCTTTCCTTCCTTCCCTCCTCACTTCTTATCCTTCATCTGCATTTCTTTCCTTCTCATTTTTCCCCTTCCTCATTTTTCTCCCTCTCCCTCATCTTCTGCTTTATTTATTTATCGGGCATTCCCATATATGCTACTCAATACTGTAGGCTGATCATGTTCAGGGTTGTTCTCATGATAGACTTAGTAGGAGTTTAGTTTTAAACAGTGGAGACAAAGAGCTGTAGCAGTTATTTAACTTGCTAAATGGTCAGACAGCAAGTGCAGAACCAGGTGTGGAGCTCAATTAGTTAGTTGCCTTAAAATCATTGCTCTCCTCAAGTTCTTCAGGGCATATTTGGCATTTTCTGGATTGCCTCCTGTCCCTAACCACTTTCTTCTTGCCCCTGCTAACACTGTTATTTCCCATTTTCTTGTTAGGTTTCCACTCATTCCTTGAGGTAATCTTCAGTAAATCTCAGCCCACCACCACTGAAACCCTTCACTGCATGTGACATTTCCCTACTGAGACTACATAAGATTTTGCATCTCATATGTTGAGTTTCTACATATCTACTTTCATTCTTGAGATAGAAACTGTCTTTCACATCTAATGAATAGGTGCTCAGTAAACCTTGCTGAATTAGGAGGAATTCTAACCTAACAATAAATTGGTTTTTCAAAACCAACCAGTCAGCCAAACTGTAACAGTTACATACTTCAAATGCAAGCACACTAAACTTGGCAGTGAAAAGTAGTATGACATTTCCTCACAATGTAAGACTGACAAAATGTAGAGTGTATTGATATACATTTCTTTCAGGGCTTTGCAGGTTTCTGTCTCTCCCCGATTACTCCAGTAGTGAGCTTCATCCTCAGGAAAGCAAGAAGCTCCCCTCACTCACATTTACCGTGTACCAGTTGGACATAACTTGCAAATGGCTGTCAGCTCATTATATGTCATAGTAGTGTTTTAATGTCTCTTTAATTTTTCTTTTAATTATTCCCAAATCCAATCATATAATTTCAAGCTTTTTGTCAGTTTCCCTTAATATTATTAAGTAAGACAACTAGAAGTGTGTGCTCTGACAGGGTTCTTTTATGTTTCCTGTTTGTTTTAGTTTCTGAAGTCTCCGGTTTCTAGTTTTGGGGGTAAGATGGAAACATTTGCGTGGGTGCAGTTCCCACAGAAAGCTCCAGGAGGTTGGTGGGAGAAGGTTGAGGCCAGGGTATGAAGGAATCACATTTCATCTTTCTTTTCTTTATTCTCCAGCTGCTGCTCCTTTAAAACTTTAAAAATAACTTTTACAGGGTGGCTAATATATTCCTACCCTGTGGGGACAGGCTAGGTTCTCAGCTGCCCAAGATTTCAGGCAGGCTGTAGTTGTTTGGATAAAGAAACAGTTTCTTGTCTTGAGTGTTGAAGGATTGTCACAGGGTCATAGAGAGAGCAAGGGAGCATGGCCCCTGGTGAACCTGCACTTGACACACACTTCCTTAGCAGCTTTAGAGAAAGGCAGGGACAGAGTTCAGGTATGAGGCATTCAAATGGTCACAGGGTAGTCCAGTTTTAGGGAGTAAAAGAAAAATCCATGGCTTTCAAATATAGATTATGTGAGTGTCGTGTGTGTGTGTGTGTGTGTGTGTGTGTGTGTGTGTGTGTGTGTGTACATGTACCTGTTTATGTGGTAGTGTTTGTGCTCCTGTGTGAGGTTTTACATGCTTGTGTGTGTATGCAGAGGTCAGAACTCAACTTCAGGAATCACTCCTTAGGTGGTCTCAGTCACTTTTTAGTAGAACAGAGTTTCTCACTGATCTGAAGCTTACCAATGGGATGGATTGGCTGGCTAGTGAGCCCCAGGGATCTGACTTTCTTTGCCTCCCCATCACTGGATTTCCAGGCACATACTGCCATGCCTGCTTTTTAGCTCAGGTTCTGGGGGGAATTCAGGTTGCTGCAGTTACAAGGTGAGCACTTTACCAAATGAACTATCTCCACATCCCTCCCTCTTCATCCATCTTGACCCACCCGCCTTTATTTTTTTTTCAGAACTTGATATCTGGCCACCCTTGAGAGTACAACTGGAAATTATACTCTTGAGTCAATGTGACATCTGTATTGTTGACTTGACAGAATCTATAATCACCTGGGAGAAGGGTCTCTGGGTGTGCCTGTGAGAGATGATCTTGATTATGCTGATTATGGTAGGAAAGCCTGCCCACTATGCATGCCCATTCCCAGTACTGGCATCCTGGACTGTATAGAATGGAGAAAGGAAGCTGAGCATAAGCAAGTACACACTTCCCGGTTCCCGACTGCAGATGAGACGTGACCAGCCACTTGAAGTTCCTGCTGCCACAGTGACTTCCCACCATGATAGACTATACCTTCAATTCACGAAACTGGCATACACAGAGTATTTTATCACAACAACAAACAAAAAAACGCTAAGATAGTATCAATTCATGTTTATGACTCATGGTTTTCTCATAGGAGCAATCTTGGGAAGAAGTGTGTTGTGACTGTCTAGATCACAGTGATCCTTTATGTAAGAAATGCTACCCCAGGGCCATCAGGAGAGATGCACAGTGTGCTCTCATCCCACTCTACACTTTAGGCAGGGAGAGTGCTGAGTCTGAAGTCACCAAGTAGGCCATCTGTACTTCATAATCCATAATCATCTATGCTGTCTGGAAGATTTTGCTTTCATAGAAAAATCCAAACTGAGATGATTCTTAGATGTCATGTACCTATTTCTCACATTTTATTTTATTTATGCACAGTTTATAATGAAGGAATAATCAAGGAATGAGTACATTCTACACCAACTACATTTGAAAGGCTGAAACCAGAGCACAGGAACAATATATTTGATAAAAATCTTCAGGTTATTCATATAAGATAAAGAGGAAACACATGAATTGTGTGCTCAGATATCCCCATTATGCATATGCAGATATTCCAAGATTATAAAATTGTTCCAAATCTGAAGCACATCTGTGCCCAAGCATTTCAGGTAAGAGACACTCAGTTTCCATATGATGATATGATGTGCTTTATAGAGCAGTGGTTTCATGATGAGACCTTCATGATAACTTATTTAACCATTTCCCTAGTACTTCATTTCTGTACAATAAGAAAAAAATCAGCTATTATTTAAAAATATATACCATATCTTTACTTCTTTCATAATCACTTTTTTAGATTAAGTTCTTAAATTTAAGTATCTATATAAGTGAGTGTGGAGACATATATTATCTTTATGTATACATCAGCTGTTTCCTTTTTTCCTGGAAACTGCTGCTGAGTTTTCCATTATGAGCTACCTCTACCTAGTCTCCACTCGGGTGAGCAAGGCCTTGGCTTGCCAGAACAAACCCACACCCTATCACTGTCCAACAGAGATGAGTCTATTCTCTCATAGAGATTGTTTTGAAGAGGAACATGTGGTCCACGTTGTGTTAATATGGGATTATGAGGTGTAATTCTGGGATATTACAGAAAATCAATGAGAAATTGAAGTCTTTCTGCCAGCTCATTAAGTTGGTAGGACATAAATCTACAGTATAGGAAGATCTCCTTCACACAGAGGGCACGCTACCTTCCTCAGCAAGAGTGCCACGATGAAAGCAGAAATGGGGGTGAGGGCTCCTAGCTGAGCACCGGGATTCTTCATCTGCACTCCTGGAGTTTCTGTGTGAGCCACTTCATCCCCCCTCAGCACAACACTGAGCTGGGTTTTGCACTTATGAGTAGGAGTGCTATTCCAGCACGTTTGTTCAAAAGGGCATGCATGTATTTGAACATCTTCATATGTTTTTGCAAAGTTAATTTATGCTTTAATTTAATTATAGCATTTTCTATGCAGTAATCTAAGTGTGCTCTTGTCACCAGTAGCGTGCACTCATATCGGAAAATGTTCTTTGCATTGCTAAATTTTCTTCACCCTTTGGAGTACCTTTAAAAATGTTTCAATGATTTATCTGTCCATGATCAATGTCTGATTTTACTTTTGGGTATGTCTGCATATTTCCCAATTTCTTTATGCACTAAAAATATAGTCAGCTCATCATCACATCATCATATATTCAGTGAAAACATTTCTGCATTTATCATTTTTATAAATTTATGTGTGGGAAGTCTAAGTAGTTTTCTTTTTTACTTTAATGGGAATTTAACAACTGAAATGCTGTTTACCCTTCCAAAAGGAGTTACAATGCTCACCAACATTTTTTAGTGCATGTAAAAATTTAAACTATATGCACTGGAATTTATTTTGGATAATTTTATTTAGGATAATTCTATTTGCAGAGCACAGACAATCTGGAGCTAGCAAAAGGCAGCAATGTTCTTGTGAGGAGGCCAGGTGATTCCCAGCAGCCGTGTTCTGGATGCAGTCACATTTCAGAGGTGAGCAGGGAACCAGGGCAGACCTGCTACTGTGACTGTCTCTGCAGCTTCCTCTTTGGCCCGCTTCTCAGTGGGTTTTCTCAGTCTTCTCTCTTGTTTTTGTGACTTCTCTGTCCCAGTGGGAACCATCTAACCACCCAGAGAAAGACTAAAGTCTGCCTTTCACTTGCACTCCAAATTCCCAGTAAAATGACTCTGTTTTTCTAATTTGGCTAGCGGACTGTATATTGCCCTGAAACAATGTCATGTTGGATGAACCTTAGCTGCTGGCGGCCCAGTCTCTGTGGATCAGATTCCTTATCTGAGAACGAGGAGTAGGGTAGTAACCAGAAGGAAAATATTTTGAGCTGGAGGGACAACATATAGGAAAATGGTAGTGCAACAATACAGAACCAGCCTGCTTATTTTAAGACCGCCCTTCCTAACAGGAAGAGCGCTGGCCCTCTGTTCCTAAATTGCGACGATTGTTTCACACTTTATTGAGGTCTCATGGCTGTATGCATGTTTGTGAACTACGGCTTTCTGACATATTGCCTCTGTCAGGTCTTAGAATTCTTCCGTTCTTACAGTTAGACAATTTTCTTTTTCTTTTTTTTTCACATTTGCTACACATATATTCCTCTGTCTTTCCAGAGAGAAAATATTTTTATAATGTTTTTATAGATTTTTAGCTTATTCAAGCTGTTAGTTTTACTCATTTGTCACATAGGTAATTGCCCTTCAAATCTATGATAATTCTAAGAAATTTGAATTCTGGTAGCTGTTACGTATACATCAAAATCCTAATTACTTAATATTTTCTAAAGTAGACTTATTTTTATTCTATGACTCATAGAATAGGCCAGAAGGTGCAATAGTAACAATTGTGCCAATAATTACATCTTCTGGCACTTCCCATATTTGAGATATTATATTAGAAATCAATGGGAAGCTTCTATTGTGTAGTGTTAGTGTTGCTCACATTTTGTTGATGATGAAACGGTTGGTTAGAAAGGTTAAGTCTTTTACTACATACAACACATGTCTAAGTCAGAACCACACCTGTGGTGATTATTCATATCACATTCTCACATTCGCTTAGAAGAGAAATCCAAGTTATGATTTTCAGAAGCACATCTGTATGCCTAGAAAGCTTGGAATTTTACAAGATTCTATGACTTTTGGAGTTCTAAAAAGGTTATTGGTAAAACTTTTTGTCTTTGAAAACTTTTTTGAAAATTATTTGTAGATATTTTCTGTAATCTCATCTTTGATTAACAGTTTATTACTATTTTCTATTTTAGTTCTTGTGTTAACAACCACCTTCTTAAAAATCTAGAAAATTATTTTATTATAAAAATATATTATATATAACGACACTGAGGAAACTTCTGAATATTAATGTCAAGAAGGAGTTATTATGGTGCAAACACTACCCTGAGGGCGGGGTATGGGAGAAGGACAGTTAAAAGCTTGAACTCAGAGTAGGGGAAAGCACCAGAGGCTCCAGGGTTAGCTGAGCCGCTGCTAACAGTCAATGGCTGTAGGGGAGGGTCACTTTTCTTTGAAGATGCAGCCACTGGTGAGTTCTTCATTCTCCAGTGGATGGTCCCAGATTCATGTGCATATGGACAAGCTAATTAGACTGAGGGGCAATGGCAGGAGAGGGGGAGAGAGAGAGAGAGAGAGAGGGAGAGAGAGAGAGAGAGAGAGAGAGAGAGAGAGAGAGAGAGAGAGAGAGAGAGAACCAGAGCAATAATGAGCAGGATAGAGAAAGGAGGACGTGAAGTTGGGAGGGAGGTGTGATGGGTGATGGGGAATGTTCTGGGGGATGGTTTTGAAGTGAGGAGTGAGGAGTAGATATGATCAAGATATAATGTGTCTGTGTATGGAACTTTTATAATTTTTCATTATTTAAGAATGTTATGGTGTAGAGAAACTGCCCGCTGCCTGTAAATCTGCTACTCTGTCATTTGGGCACAGTTTAGGTTACATGGTATTATAACTTTATTTTAGAAAAGCTAACAGCTACATTAACAGAGGCAACTCCAGGTGCTGTATCACCTTGCGCATAGACAACACAGTAACCAGAGAGCTAGAGGCGCTATAAACCCAAACATGAAAGAACAGATAGGACACCACAAACATGCCAGGCAGAGTGAGAAAAAGGCAATGAGGCCTCAGCCCTACACCAAGAAATACAGAAAACTGAGGAAAGCAGGGCGTGGGAGAAGCGGTCCTCACCAGGGAAGAGGATGCCAATTGATTGTTCAGTGCCAAACGGTCAGCTGTGAAAACATACATCATATGTACTCAACAGGTTATATTTTAAAATATGTATGCATATACAGACACATATATGCACGCAATAACAATTAATGAAAAAGGACGTAATGAGTTTGAAAGAAAGTGGGGAGGGAAATAGAGGAGGATTTAGAGTGTAGAAAGGGAAGGGAAATTTTATAATTAAATTATATTCTCAAAACCAAACAAACGAAAAACCACAAGTGTTTAATTGCAGAATGATGTGGGATTAAGAAAGTGTGTGGGGCCGAGCGGTGGTGGCGCACACCTTTAATCCCAGCACTCGGGAGGCAGAGCTGGGCGGATCTCTGTGAGTTTGAGGCTAGCCTGGTCTACAGAGCGAAATCCAGGAAAGGCACCAAAACTACACAGAGAAACCCTGTCTCGAAAAACAAAGACAAAAGAAAAAAAAAAGGAAAAAGCAAGTGTTTGGGAAGAATGCCCATTGAGTTATACCAAAAATACAAGAGGGTGCATCACAAAACTGAGGTTTGCAATATCCTGTGTGAACCATAGAATGAAATCTTTTAAAACTCAGCAAATCTTTGTTTATGAAAGCTGTAAGCATTGCAGCTCTGATAGAAATGTATCCTGGCAATCAGGAATGGAGGGATATCACAAAGTCACTGTAAGTGTAGCAGTTTACACCCGGCTCCAGGGAAAGGGTTCCCAATGCAAGTGTAACAAGTCTGCTCAGGCAGGGGAGGGTTTCCCCAGCGAACTTGTTGCAGCTCTGCTCAGGTCTCCTGAAGGGTAAGACTGCTCTGCTAGTGGAAAGTTTTCCCAGCGAAAGTGTTACAGTTCTCTGCTCGGCTCTCACAAAAGTTGTTACAGCTGGGCTCTGCTCCAGAGAAAATGTCACACCACACAACAAACCTCACCCAAGAGCGTTACTGGGAAGGAAAAATCCAGGAGGGTGGCTGCCTCTCGGGTGAGAAACAGCAGCCAACAAGGCACAGGGCTTATGTAGGGCATCTTCAGGGACAGGTGGGGGAGAGGAGCTTTCCAGGGTGGCTTGCGATTGGTGGGATTGTGTGCTCAGGGACCTCAGGGATTGGTGGGCTTTTAAGGCTGTGGTCAAGTCAGGGGCAGGGTGCTTTTTTCTTGGCCCTTTTCATTCCTACAAAAGCTCCTTAGTAAACTTTTGAAAGCTAATAATTCTGAACATGTAGATTTGTTCACTGCTCTAAAGGCAATGCAACCTGGGAGAACGGAGCCTAAAAATGAGGCGCACTAAAGTCTCATGCCATAGCCAGCTTTATTCAGAGCATCAGACAATTTATACTCTGAGGGTTAAGAGGGAAACCACCTAGGGAAATGTACAGTCACAAAGACAAGACTCACATGGCAAAACATGTTTTTCCTTAGAAGCATATAAACAAGTAACAATCTCCAGTTGTAAGGAATAATTGGAAGTAAGCTCACTTCTGTAGCATGAATCTTAAAAGTTCTTATTAATAAAATCAAACCTGAGCCAGGTATTGGGGTGAACACTGGAAGATCAGAGAGACAGAACAGGCCACAGCTAACCTCACCTGGCCAACTTCTCAGCTGATCTTGTTTCCTCAGACTGGAAGCCTCTGTGTCCTCATATCCAAATGGCTTTCAGCTGAACTGTGTTGCTAGAAGCCTGAATGCTTAACCAGCCAAATGCTTCTCCAGGCCAAATGCCTCTAGTTCCTGGTCTTCACGATTATGTACCTTTCTGCTTTCTACCACTACTCCCTGGGATTAAAGACTCGCTTTCTGGGATTAAAGGTGTGTGTCACCATGCCTGGCCATTTCCAATATGGCCTTGAACTCACAGAGATCCAGAGGGATTTCTGTCTCTGGAATGCTAGGATTAAAGGTGTGTGCTACCACTGCCTAACCTCTGTTTAATATTGTGACTGTTCCATCTATGACCCCAGATAAGTTTATTAAGGTGCACAATATTTTGGGGAACACAATACCATCACACACTTCTATTTACCACACCTGAGAAAAGAGAGGAAACACATTCTAAGAACAACTCCGTGTTTTTGAAAAACATGAGGTCACAAGCCTCATGTCTTGTTTTCTTGGAGTTTTCCCACAAGCACTCAAAATTCCCCTTGCACAACTCCATTGTTGGATTGTGTTCCAACACAGATTAATAGAAGTCAATCAAAATAGATCTAACTTTCATTGGAAAGAAAAATTAGGTGGTGAAAAAAGGAGCAATCAATTGATGTTTCCTGAAAAATAGGGGAATAGAGCTAATAATAGCTGTTTGTCAAGGGTAAAATATCTGAAATTAACAACTTAAAAGGTAGGAAGAGTGACTTTAAAATTTCATATTTTTAGAGGTTTTAGTCCTTTAGTTACATAACTGGGTCAGAAGGACAGAGATGGGGACAATACAGAGAGAAAAGTGAGAGGGAGGAAGGAAAGGAAGAGAGCCTCGGTGTCCCAATAACTCTCCCCTAGTGACCCACTTCTTCCATTAAGCCCCACCTCTTAAAGTCTCCACCCCAATAGAGCGGCCATTGGCAGGGAGCAGGACATTAAGATCCAAACCATAACAAAGCCTTTCAAAAAATATCACATCCAATTTTCTGTTTGAAGTTCGTTGCTTAGCAGCAATACAAACTTCTTCCTACCCCAAGGCAACTTGCCTCACTATTCTCAAGAAAGTCCAGGCTTTCTTTGACAAACTGATTTGACAAACTGGAGTGTTGTTCACTCTCACTCACCTGAGTGGAGGCAGCAGAGATGGAAGACATGTGTGGAGAATTCAGCTCCTGCACAGCTGACCGGAAGCACTATTCAGATCTGCGTGTGCTTGGATGTGCTTGGGATGGGTGTGATTGTATGCCAGATGTGACATGTTCAGATCATCCAGTGTGATCTTAAGACACAGGCCAATGCCAGCTGACATCTGGGCCACATGTGTCACACAACTGATGTTCATCACAAGCTGGTATTTAATACTCTGACTGGCTGCTGTCACGGCGTTCATGTGTCCTGTGGAACAAAGCTGAGCAGGCAATTATGCCCCTGTGAATTTCTGTAAAAATTCCATTTGAATGGAATTGCCTTTATTTTGATTGTCATTATGCTTTAAAAACTGTTTAAGATTAATAACCATAAAATGGAAGCTTGAGACATATTAACATATTAGCAAATAGTCTAACATTTGAAATATATAATTGGTAACATATCTGCAAACAGTAAAATATTGACAGTTTGGTTTAAAAATTATTTTTAGATTTTGAGAATGTTACTATGAAAACTTAGTTATTCCCACAAAACTCTTCCCATTATCTTCATTAAATAAAAACTACAACACATCACTTTGGCTCACACAGCCTTCCATAAAGAGCAAGAACATGAAATTAAAAAAAAAAAGAAAAAGAAAAAGTGAACAGTCTTCTTAGCTGCCTCAAGATTCTGTAAGTGAAACACTAAAGTCATTTTTAAAAGCTATTGCAATAAATGTCAATAAAACCCAAACCACATTACCTCATTCCCAAGGAAACATTAACCAGGCACTTACCTGAATATGTAAAATTAAAATAGTGACCGGATGGTTTTGATGACTCATAGTTAAGCCTTGAAAGGATGCATGGAGGCAAGGACATTTGATTTCTACATGCCTTATTATTGATTTTGTGCAACAGCCCCCAATTCTTTGCATTTTTGAAACATACAAAGGCAGGTGCCACCTGCTACTTTATAGGGTATTATATGGGCTTCTGGATTTTTCCTGAATAACATTTCCATGTAGAATTATGTATGGCCTGTGTATAACCTCACACCATAATTTTTCTTTCAGAGTTTTATCTCATTTAATGATCAGTTTTTGTACTGGAGGAAATAATTGCAAAAGCAGCTTCCTTAATTGGATTTTCTTATTTTTTCCATAATGCATAGTTAACTCATTCAAACAACCATCATGTTTGATTTGTGTGCTATAACTCATCTATATATTTTGCTTTCTAGCTAAAGAACTTTTTTAGACTATTTCCTTTTCACTTTTTTTTTAATTTTTATTCATTTTACATACCAACCACAGATCCCCCTCTCATCCCTTCTCCCGCTCCCCCACCCCCAGCTTCTCCTGTCCCTCGACCCACACCTCATCAACTCCTCCACCAGGGTAAGGCCTCCCACGGTGGGGGGCACAGCTGAGCCTGGTACATTCCATTGAGACAAGACCAAGCTCCTCCTTGCTGCATCTAGGATGAGCCAGGTGTCCGACCACAGGTAATGGGATCGAGAAAGCCAGTTCATGTCCTTTGCACTTCTAATAAGCACACTCATTTGATTCATTAGGATTCCCCCAATCACTGCACAGGTTTAAAAAGCCTTGGGAACTGGGTAGAAAAGCCCTGGAACAAACGCTTCAAGACTCGCTGGCTCCTGGCAACCACTGAGGCTCCCTCCACACCATCAGCCTTTGAGCTCACGGATGTAAAACCGGATCCCAGAGGGGAGGCAGGGAATCTACTTTAGCTTCAGAGACTTCAGAATTATTTTTGAGGTTGCTGATTACTTCACATCAGTAATGGTGGTGTTAAGAATGTAAATGTTATGGGTCAACTTTTCTTTTAGTCCCGACTCATAGTTCAAAGGATTTGGCAATCAATGAGAGGAACAAGCAACCCTTTGGGGGTCTACTGTCAATCTTCGATATCCAAGGGAAAAAGCCTTTTCCTTTTGCTGTCATTTAAAAAGGAAGAAAAAAACCTGTGCCCTCTAATTTATTTCAAAACCTTGGAAGACACTTTCTGACCACTCTCAAAATCCTGGTTCTGGAAATAAAAATGAAAGTATTCTTAATTTTATACTGCAGTAATTACAGATCAGCATTGAAACCTGTCTCTTGAATGTGACAAATGTTACCTAGTGTTTTCATAATGTCATAATAGTTTTGTGACACACACAATCAAAATGTCATCATTGCATATTATCCAACCACTGATCACACTGTTCTTTGCCAGTGAGTCTTTTCTTAGTTCATGTGTTTCCAAAGTACTTACTCCATAAATGAAAGATTGGGGCTTAGCTGACCTAGATTGAGCTGTGGGGATTTGAAATTCAAGGATCAATCATCCTGAGTATATCTCAGTTCAATTCTTTCTTCAATT
>CABHPQ010159295.1:25660-46930 GCA_902168405.1 Peromyscus aztecus
CTCCTCCTCCTCCTCCTCCTCCTCCTCCTCCTCCTCCTCCTTCTGACAAAGAATATATTTCATGCTTGCTTAAGAAGAAAAACCCAGTGTAAACCAAAACAAAATGAAAGTATGGTAAAATAAGCAGGGCTGGTTATGTGATTCTCTTTTGAATAAAATACTGTGAATAGTGTCTGTTTTACATCCTAGTAAGAGAAACTGGGAATTCTCTGGCTCCTCTGAAACTTCCCTGGAGAATGACAAGGAATCCCCGGTTGATGTATAGTTTTATTTGGAAATAAACTTGTCTTCTCAAAACAACTCTTAAATGGTGGGTGATGCTTAATCCCATTTTACCTCTCACTCCTAAGCTCTGGGATGAATGTAAAATTCTTTTGTCTGTTACTTATAAAGAATCAACAACAGAGAGACCCAACATGGATATAGAGACATTGTACTTCTCTCTAAATCCCAAAGTTAGGAAAAACGAATATGAAACCTTTGAAATGTGCCCAGTAGGTATGGAATTTTGAAAATACAATCATAAGAGGGTTACTTCAGAAAAGATTCAATATTTCCAATTCTCTTTTCATTTCAGAAAATAAAATTATTAAAAATTCTGTAGAACCTTAAAGACTTGGTCTCCCTTAGAGTGCAAAGTAACATTGAATTGAAAAATGCATTTGACCTAAAAGATCAAGACCTAAATCAGCCTTGCATAGTTGTCTGGTTGCAGATTTAAATAAATAACTAATATAACTTCTTCAGTTCAGTTCTTTCCTAGATGTCTGCTGAGGTTTAATCTCCAATGTGAAGTAGTGAATGTGTTGGGACTCAATGGCACCATAGTGTGTAGTGATGGGGCCCTTGGGAGAAGTTTAAATTAGGTAAGGTCACCAGAAAGGACACTCCATGATGGGTCATGGAAGTAGCAAAGAATGAAAGCACAGAAATTACAAGTGTGTTCTCTGCTGCTCATTCAACCAACCAGTAGAAAGTGTTTTTACTTGAATATTATTATGTTGGTAAGATTTTCAAAAAATAATAAATAATTACATTTGTTTTAAATTTATACTATTTAAACATCCAGTAATTTACAGTTTTGGTGTGGCGGAATAATGGGCTCAGAATTACACTCAAACATTAAACAACTAGAGAAACAGAAAAAATATCAAGTATTCATTTTCAAATATTGGTCAAAGAGATGCATAGAGCATTGACTCTTGAAAAAAGGAAACTACATTATAGGCCAAAGAAGCCAGAACACATTCCGTCTCCCCTGACCAGAAGGTAAGCAGTCATGCCTGGGTATCACTGGGAAGGTAGTAACACAGCAAAGCAGCTAGCACTGTGACTCTCCAGCTCCGCAGTTCTGTAGTCTACAGCTCCCAGGAGTTCCGCTACAGAGATAATTCTGAATGACGTTCAGAGTCTTGCAGAGCTGTGTAGACAGATTTTCAGAGGCCAAAGCTTGTAGAATTCTGAAGCCAAAATAAACAGCACAGATATAGAGCTCTGAAGCCCAGCAGGAACTGGTTACCACTCTACACACATGTGGAGAGAACACAAGAGATCAAGGCAAAAGCCAACAGAGGAGAAAGGATAGTCTTGTGAGCTCATGGAGTCAACATCTGATATACAGGGCATTTGGCAGACTCCTCTTAAAAATATTAAATATTAAATAAAAGGTTTTTCAAGTTTTCTCCGCTTCCTCCCACCTCCCCACCTCCCGTTCTTTTTTCCTTCCTTTCTTCTCCCATTTCATTCTTTCCTTCCTTCCTCTTTCTTCCTAAGCCATAAAGGATAAGATTGAGTCTTGACGTTATCTCCATGCTCCCAAACTCCCGACAAGTAGAATCCTGTAGCCCAATAAAAATATAATAGAATTGAAAGCAAGCTGGGAAATATGACCCACAAGAACTTCAATAATTTATCGTCAGAAGCAGACTACAGAGGACCTGAATGAGAAGATCAGCAAATTGTGACACCAGGGGCTGTTATGAGTGCAGGGCAGATGTTCAGTGAGGTCAAGGAAGAAGGGATGTAATGAGAAGAGAAGCAGCAGAGTCAGAAAGACTCAAGTGAGTCTTTAGAGATGAAAATGTATTTGAAATGAAAAGTAGGCTGGATCTGATTAATAACATGAGTCATAAAAAGTATATTGTTATTAAATGTACATCAATGGAAATGATCTCAAATGGATGACAAGGTTAAAAAATTAATGTGAATTATACCCATTGGATAATACCAAATGTGATGAAAAATCTGGAACAAAGTGGAAGACAAAAACTTACAATAAAAATTTCCAAAATTGTTGGAAATTGTGTTTTTAAGTACGCAAAGCTCAAGAAAAGAAATATGAAAATTATAAAAATTTACATCATAAATATCTACAAACAAGTGAAAAAGAGAAATGAAAGAGTAGACAAAACAAAGGCATTAGTTACACTCCATAGTGAGAAAAAGAAGACAGATTTGTTATTATGGTCCCACCCATGGAGAAAAGCTGGCTGCAACACATTTCAAGAACACATAGAAGAAACAGTCATGCCAGGATTGTGTGAGCAGTGATGATCCAGGATCAGAGGAACAGACATAGAGCCCAGTATTGGTTATTTTATTTTAAAAGCTTTTAGAAAATAGTTTTGTTTATTCTATTTCTGTGTACTTATTTGTGTTTGTGTGTAGGTGTATAGCTGTCATACATGTAGGGATGCCAGAGGTCAACTTGGAGAAGTCAGTTTGTTCCTGTGACCTGGTGGAGTCTGATGATTGAGCTCAGGTTGCCAGACCTGTGGGCTAGGATCTCTATCCACTGAAGCATCTCACTAGCCCACATCAGCAGATCTTCACTGTGAGGATTTTTAGTATGTTTAGTATTAAATTCACACCAGATACAGTGGATAGAAACGTGTAACTACAAATCACAGGAAACAATAAATATGTCACTTATATTTAATTTAAAATATTAAATATAAACAAAATATTCCTCCTACATGTTTTAGAATCTCTTCAAAATAGGACTGATTACTTATAACAAAACTAACAATGACTTTCAAAAAATCATAGCATTGATGGAGTCGTTTTGGTTAAAGCTCCTTTCAGGATGTGTGAAGTGGCATAATGTCATCTTCTGGTTAGCTGTGATAAGTGTAGTGTATATGATGTCATCCTTAGAGTGGATGAGGAAGAAACAAAGTGTTTAGATACTAAGCAAATAGGACTGATGAAATGAAATTCCACATACAGAATTTAATTTAAACTAAAGGTAGTAAATAGAGGATGAAAGGGAAAAAGAGCAGAAAAGACAGATGCCAAAAGAATAAAGAAACACTACATATTAATATTCTATTTACTCTTTGCAGCAAGCACATGCTTTAGCTGGTTACAATACGTGGAAGTCACCCTTTCTGGAAGGTTGTACTCAGAACTTGGCAGAAATTCAGGTGAAGATTTAGCAGTTTCAATGTACTAACTGTTAATATTTCATGTTTTACTTAAAAGACAGCTTGCTAAATTGGATACAAAAAATGAAGAACAACCATCAACATAACCCAGAGAATCCACTACAACAGAAAGTAAACTATAGAACAGAGTGGAGCACCACATGAGAAGCGGAGGCCAAAGTAAAATGGATCATTATGTTAACACTTAGTATTTTAGGATCAAATGGCTGGATAATAATCTGAGAAAATATATGTTTACCAAAGCAACAAGACAACTATAAAAAAATACAAAAAAGAAAAAAAAACAAATATAAAAATCTTTATAAAACTTTATGCTCATGCTTAATTTCTTAGAATTTTTGATTTCAGATTTATTTTTTTTTCTCATGTTTAATGTCTTTCATGAGTCACTCCTAAACCTGAGTTAGCTGTTGTATTTCCTTCCAGGGCCACCGTAGTGAAGCTCTGCTTTTGGAGGCATGAGCTTTCCCTCTCATCTTCATACAAACATCAGCATCCCAGCCATCCTGAATTTTCTTCCTTATGCTACAGTGTGGGGCTTCCCTTTCTATTAAAGTGCACCATATGTGTTTTTATTCCACATTGTTTATATACAAAATTCATGTGAAATGAAGGAGAAAGTTTTGTCAGTGTTGGTTAAGTCATTCACAGCAAGGACAGCTCGTGGATGGTTTTTAGTATGGATTGGAGGATGACCTCTTTCAAGTTTTGTAAAAGTGTGAGAATCAGTGTGTCCTCTTACGTGAACCCACTGTGAGTTTTCAGGGGTGTATAGTTTTAGCATTTTTCCTTACAATAACAAAAGCAGTACATGCAACTTTTAAACTGTTTTTGCTCCTGTGGACCCGTGTCTCTGGTAAGGATGAAATTGATGTGTCTAAGCTAGCATGAAGAAGACAGACTTAGAGAACAGAACAGCCTCTCAGGAAAGAAGCATTTGTGTTTCTTCATCTGTGGCAGTGTGGACCGGGTCAAGGGCAGTCAGGTCGGTGGCACCCCCCCCCCCATTTGTTTAATAGCATTTATCTGCAATATAAACGTTTTAGGTGTTGAGCAATATTCTCAAATCCTTCTGTGCAAGGAAGGACTTCTATTGTAATTTTGTTATAGATGTGGTGATTTCTGTTTTTCACTTCATTGTACTTTTGCACTTTTAATGTTTTTTTTTTTTGTTTGTTTTGTTTTTTGTTTTTCAAGACAGAGTTTCTCCCTGTAGTTTTGGTGCCTGTCCTGGAACTCACTCTGTAGCCCAGACTGGCCTCGAACTCACAGAGATTAGCCTACCTCTGCTTCCCAAGTGCTAAGAACAAAGGTGTGCACCACCACCACCCAGCCTACTTTTGCTCTTTTAATTGTTAAGTAATTATTTGGTTTTATGTTTTCTCAATTTTTCATATAATTGAATTTAATTAATTATATTTGATTGAAAAATTAAATTGAATTCAGGAGTGAGTAAGAGTACCTCCGTAATGCAAACCTACGTAAGACACAGGACTAGAGAGACCCTCCTGGTTCCTCACGTTTTCAGAATCTTAGAAAAATCAAACATTCTTAGAAGTTTATTAATTTTGAGTCTCTTAAATCCAGAGTATAAAAGAGAAAGTCTAATACTTATTACGGAATTTCTTATCTTAAAAATTTCTTTAAAAAATGCATGACTAAGCATGCATATTTATAATCCCAGCACTTGGCAAGCAGGGGCAGGGGGATCACTGCAAGTTGGAAGTCAGCGCCATTTGCAAAGTTGATTTCAGGCCAGCCAGGCAGCGCTACAGTGAGACACTGTCTAAAACAACAACAAAGAAGGAAAAACATAGAAAAAAGAAAGTATTTGACAGAGGAAGTACTGCTATTCATTTATTATATAGTTCTCTGTGGCAGGCACTGCTTTGAATCTTTGTGAATCTATCAATAGGAAATAACATTCAACGTAAACACAAACAAACTCACAAACTCACCTGATTCTAAATTATGGCTGCAGTGAAGGTGTGAAAGGACTAACATCCTGTTCAAATTCACACATCACACAGCAAGGTGAATCCCTGAACTTGGATCTGTGAATGGAACAATTCGATGCTGGGCTTTCAGTAGCTACAGCACGTGGAGGGAGACAAAAGTGAGACTCCTGTGGTGTGCCCTTGGGCTAGTTAGATTTGGGTCAACTTGACACAAGCTAAAGTCACCTGAGAAGAAGGAAAGGCAGCTGACAAATTGCTCTTATCAGATTGGCCTGGGGTGCATTTTCTTGATTGATGACTGATGTGGGAGAGTTTAGCCCACTGTGGGTGGTGTCAGCTCTGGGCCGAAGGTCCTGAGTGTTATAAGAAAGACTGACCAAGTCAGGAAGAAAAAACCAGTAAGCAGCCCCTGCCACCAGGTTCCTGCCTGGACTTCCATGGATGATAGACTACAAACTGTAAAATAAAATAAACCCTTCCCTCCCAAATTGTTTTTGGTCATGGCAGATTTTCATGATAAAGGAGATCTTAAGACAGTCTTCTCTTGACTTAGTGCTTTCTCCAGGATATCCGTTTCTCACAGATAATGTATGCAGGTTGTTGATGTCCATTACTTTGGTTCTCTACATGGAAAAGTAAAATCATTTGCACTTGAATATCTGGGATTTGGAGGGAAATTCCTAGCTCCTCAATGTTTAATACATTTGACGTGCAGTTATAATGGAAACAATGAGAATAAGTTACCCTTTACTACTTAATCTCTTTAAATCTGGGTCAGTTAGTGGGAAAGCAAGTCCACAGGGGCCAGTGGTTACTGTTCTTTGCTGCTCACAAGCTTTTCTACCCAAGTTCAGTGTGACTGCTGTGTTGGAGAAATAGATGTGTTTTGTGGCGTTTCATGTTCATGTTTCACCATCTGCAACACGGATAAGTACCGTGTCAACGTCTGAAAGCAACACTTTACAAACATTCACTAGAAACTCACATGGGCACATGAAGTAGATGAGAAGTTGAAAGTGCTTTGTATTTGCTCTGCTGTGACACTGTAACCTTCCTCCCCCACGTTCCTCTATTATAGGAAAATATGATCCATTTGATAAAGTTCTGAAATAGGCCAATACAATATTTCAACATACTTACCATTTTGTTCTTGGTAGCTTTGACTGATGGATATACCGCTGGATTATTTCTTAGTATACAAGTTTGTTTGCCACGTTTAATATAAAAGGAATTGAGCTGGCCTGGGAAGAAGAGCACCCCTAAGATAAGACAATGTACACTTTGCTCTGCCTTCACAATTGCAGGGTAGTCCCTCGCTGGCCTGCACACAAGTAGAAATGCTTTACTTAATTGAGATTCTTGTACAATTGGTCAGGGTTTGGATATTCTGTCTCTTGAATAAGAGGGTATTTAGCTTTATTTGTGATCGTGAAAATGCATCTTTTCATTCTCAATTGTAAACTAGCTACCACTAAATGTTATGTTCGTAAGAGCCTTAACCATGATGGCACCAAGGATTCACAAAGAGAATTCATCACTGCCAACACAGTACCACAGACCTATCATCTGTTTAAGTGAGGGCTCTAAACCTTTTTATTTACTTTTCAGAAACAATAACTCAGAACTGAGTGTAGCCTTGAAGTATATTGTAACAAATGCCTTTTGATTTAGATGATATAGTTGAATTTGTGACCCACAGAAAGCCTTAAATCAGTTTCACTACTGATTCTATAAGAAGGGCATTAAAACACCAATTAAAATTTAGTATAAGCTGACCTGTATGACTCTAGTGGTTGAATAAACTTTATTTTAAATGGAACTGTATTTTTTAAATTACATTTTGTTTAAGAAGGGCATGTTTACGTTAAATCTTGGGTTGTTTCTGTCAGCAACTTTTGCATTTTAGAACTGGAACATTTTCTATCTAGATTAATTTATAAGCTTACAAAATACAGAGAATGTAAATTTTAGAAAGCAAAAAAATAGAAAGCATGGATTTAAAGTGTTAATTTCCCAATTCACTGATAACTTATTTACAACAGATAATTATTTTCACATAGACCACATATCAAGATATCAAAATAAGCCATTTACTCTAAGATAGCACTGATGCTCAAAGATTCATAGTTCCTCCACATTTTCATCTCTTGTCTCTGCAAATGCACCACTGTAGAGCTCTTCAGCTAATAGGTAAGCACATAAGTGAAAACTTCTTGGACCAATTCAGTGTTTTTAAATCAAAACTCCGGCATCTTTAGCTGGAAGTGTCATTCAGTTAACTACAAGTATAAGGTCACGGGGCCACGGGCCATGCCTCAGAACTGTAAAATAAATAACAACAACAGCAAAAAGACCTCAGACATCTTTGAAAGTGAAATGTTATTAGTAATTAGACTGATACAATGGATATAAAACAATAACTTCTGGTATGTCAATCTGAATACGAGTTCAGTATTTCAAAGCTTTTTGCCCTGTTATTATTCCACTCACTGAACTGACTTGAAGGGATATTCAAAATGAACACGAAGTCCCAGGGCAGCATTGAGGCGTGTGTTGGCATACAGACCCTAAAGGTAGGACTGAAGGAACGGACTCCTTAGGTTTGTACCTTATGCGCCTTCCCTAAGACTGCGTAACAGGCTCTATTAGTTGCCTTTCTTCTTTGCTGACAAAGATGACTGAAGGAAGGAAGCGCTTATGTGAGCTCCCACTTTGAGGGTCCAGTACACATGGTGGTGAAGTCAGAGCAGCAGGAGTGCGGGGCAGTTGGTCACACCATGGACACAGTGAAGAAGCAGGGAGATGGACACTGGTTCTAGGTCACCGTCTCATTTTATCCAGTCTGAAACCCCAGCCCGTGAAATACTTCTGTCCATATTTAGCATAGGACTTTCCATCTCAGTTACTCCGCTCTAGAAATTTCTGCACAAATATGACCAGAAGGTTGTCTCCTAGATGACTATAGATCCTATCAAGATGGTAGTATTAACCACCTCAGAGTCCCTGTTGAAGTGTAATTTAATTTGTATATGTGATGCTGGGGAAAAGAATTTAGCCAATGTACAGGCATCACTTGAGGCTCTTGTTAAAATGGACAATCTGAATTAGTATCCTGGAACAGAATTTGTGAATCTTTGCATTTCTGACAAACTTCTGGGCAATATTGTATGGTTAGGGGTTAGAACAACACTGAGGAGAAGTATGGTTAACAATTTTTAAGTTTTGATTATATCAAACCTCACCAATATGAGCTTACTTCATCATTCAAATTAACAGGCTATAACACCAATTTCACCAATAAGAACCCCTGGTAGAGACTCAGTGACCTATTAGCAAAGATTCATTATTGATCAGGAAGACATTTCAGGAAGATGTGCTAGATGAGGCTTTTTGAGAGTATGATTCGGTCTGACTTTCTGAGACTGTGTTCTCTAAACTAGATATCAGGTAACCACCCCTTCAAACATGTTTTCTTGATAGGCACATGGGTGCTATCTGAACTTACATAAACTATATTACAATGTATTATGCAAATTATATCATTGCTTATGCTAAGCTGTTTCCAAGTGAATTTTAGGTATTGTGACTTAAAAAATATTTATTATGTGTAGGTCAGTATGTATGTCTGAGTGCATGAGTGTGTGTGTTTATGTGTGTGTGTGTGTGTGTGTGTGTGTGTGTGTGTATACACATGCATGTGGACAGCAAAGGTCAACTTTAAGTGATGCCCCATTTGACTAGGCTGACTGACTAGTAAGCACCAGGAATTTTTCTATCTCTATCCACCATTTCTGGGATCATAAGTGAATGCTACCATGCCCAACTTTTATTTTGTTGCTAGGGCTAAAAGTCAGTTCTTCCTGCTTATGAGACATTTACCAACTGAAATATTTCCCCAGACCTCACATTGTGTTTTTTGACCTATTTTTTATGCTCAGTGTTTATGAGTCTGGGGTCATTCAGAGATTCATATGACCATATGTGACCATGATTTTTTTTTTGCTTTTATTGATTCTTTGTGATTTCACATCATGCATTCCCACCTACTTCCCTGTCCCCTCGCATTGCCCTCTGCTCTTGTAACATCCCACCAAAAACAAAACCAAATTTAAGAGAAAAACCAAAAAACAAAATAAAAACAAAAAAATAAAGATGAAGAATCTTGTCATGGAAGCTGTAGTGTAGCCCACTGAATCACAGTTTACCCTTTGTTCTATTCATCTTTACTTGCAAATGTTCATTGCTAAGAGTCTGGTTTGAGGCCTCAGGCTTCTGCTACACCACTAATAATGGGCTCTCCCCGGGGCTCCTTTTGGATATCCTGTTGCTGTCCTGTGTCATGAAAATCCTGCTGTTTTGGATCTTAAGGTTCATCTCCGTCACATGCTCCAACAGTTCACAGATTCAGTGGATGTTACGGTGGGCTAACTCATAGCCCTGGTTCTAGGTTGTAGCTGGGTGGTCAGCTCTCCAGCTTTCCCTCAAGTTACTGTCTGGGCCAGCTCTCCAGCACTGCTTCAGCTAGCTCACCCAATGCAGCCTACAGCAAGGAGCAGGGTCATTTCTGCTCTGGGGCCCTCAGATCTGGGTCCACCTAACTCATATCACTAGGGCAAACTCTCCTGTTTTGCCCAGGAAAGATGCAGGGCCCTCTCTCATGATTGCTGTAGGGGACATACCAGGCCTGGGGGCCGGGTAAGCTTTCCTGCTCTCACACCCTCAGGGGTGGTTCACCTGAGACCCTGGCAGCGGGGTCAGCTCTAAGTGTGCTAACTCTAGTGTGCTGCCCAGGCAGAGTGCAGGGCCTGGTGTGGGACAAGGCTGGTTCTCTCACCCTGTGACCCCAGGGCCAGCTGTCTCACCTGCCACAGGTAGCAAGGGGCAGAGTGGGGAGGGCATCTCTCCTTCACCCAGGCACTGCAAGGCAGACGAGGGGGTGGCAGGGTTAGTTCTGCTTCTTTTACGTCGTCGGGTCTGGCTCACCTGAGTCCCTGACAACAAGGTAATCTCTAGTGTGCTTCTCAGGGAAGGTGCACACCTATGGTGAGGGGTGGAGCCATCTTTCCTGAGTGTGTGTCGTGGGTGAGCCAGCTTGAGAAGAGGGCCAGCTAGCCTGCTGCAGTATCCAGCAAGGGACAGAACTAACCATCCCAGGGAGAGTGAAGGGTGGGGCCCACTCAGTACAGCATGGTTCTAATGATCTCCGTGATAACACAGGCCGTGGAGATCAACATAAACCCCAGCTGCTGCAACAGGACTACAAACCCAGATATGGCCCTCAGCATCAGCTCTGGCCCAGACATCACCATGGCCCCAGTGACAGTGCTAGTCACTCATATTGGCATGGCCCCAGGTACAGTATGGTCTTCTGATACCAACATGGCTCAAGGTGGCTGACCAGGTCCTGGTCATCTGCATGACCTTCAGTGACAACAGGATCCTCTGATATCAACTTAGACCCTGGCTACTGCAGGGCCACAGACCCAGACATGGCTCTCAGCCACAGCCCTGGTCCAGATGATACCATGGCCCCAAATGACAGCCATGGCCACCCAAATCAGCCTTGCCCCAGGAGGAGCACAGCCCTTGGACACCAAAATGGTCACAGGTAGTGAGTGGCACAGAACCAGGACTTCCGCATGGGCCCTGGTGGTAAAATGGGTCAGGGACATCAACACAGACCTCAGCCATGGCAGGAACACAGACCCATACAAGTTCCTTGACAGTAGCCTGGCCAGGTTGACACCATGGCCCCAGATTGGCTGTGCAGGCCATCCAGATTGGCATGGAACCCTGTTGTAGACTATTAGTTAAAGATGGATTACATTTGTTTACGCTGAGGAACATTTGTTTAATGATGCAAAGATGTGTTGCATTCTTTTATGTTGCATTTGTTTAACTCTGTAAAACTGAGTTACTTTGCCTGTCTAAAACACTTGATTGGTCTAATAAAAAGCTGCACAGCCAATAGCAAGTCAGAGAAAGGATATATGGGGCTTGCAGGCAGAGAGAATAAATAGGAGGAGAAATATGGGGGGGAAAGATCAGGGAGAGAGAAAAGAGGAGGCCAGCCACACAACCACACAGCCAGACATGGAATAAGAAGGAAAGAAAAGATATGCAGAAATAAAGAAAGGTAAAAGCCCAGAGGCAAAAGGTAGCTGGGATAATTTAAGAAAAGCTGGCTAGAAACAAGTCAAGTTAAGGCCACACATTCACAAGAAAGAATAAGACTCTGTGTGACTTATTTGGGAGCTGGGTGGTGGGCCCCAAAGAGCAAAGAGTAAAAGAGTTAAAAAAAATAAATAAACCAACAACAACATTTTGACACCCAACATGGGGCTCCAAAGTCCATGTAGGGCCTGAGAAAGCTGAAAAGAAAGAAAAAAAAAGTATATGTCTCCTTTAAGAAACTCTGCTGATAGCAGAGTACTTAAACAGCCTTTTCCATGTTAAGCAGAAACAAACAAACAACAAAAAAAACTAAGTGGAAAACGCCTGCCACAATGTAGGGCACCAGCATCCTATAGCTGGGGGTTGAAGGCAGTTCCTGGTCAAACACACCTCCCACCAGGCCACAAGCTCTCAAGAACTAAGAAGTGGGCAGAGCCAGCTGATAGAGACAAGCAGAGGACCCAGTGTAGCTTGGCAGTCTAAAGTTTGCTCACATGGTCAAAAAACACTAGAGATATGCTGTAAAAGAGGTCCAGACTGAAAGACCTCTAAACAGGTTTCAGTGTGTCTTATAACGTGTGTAGGCTTAAGAAAGAAAAAGTTATAGTCATAGCTAAAAAGCAAATAGTTTAAAAATAATAAAATAAAGTCTTTAAAGAGAAAAGTAAAGTATTATATAAAAAAAAGAAAAAGCCATGTGATGAGGAAAAATGTACAGAGAGTCTGGATCCTGTATGTTGCTGTATTAGTTTTGATTTTTTTTCAATGCTGATGAACAAAAGACAGCTGCTAACAGACATGTCAGGATTGTGAACAGAACTGCAAAATTGAACCAACCTAGATACTTTAGGGCTATCTTAACTTTAAAAAAGAAGTCAAAAAATGTATTTGTCATATGGAAATCAAAAATGTTCTAGGTGGAGGTTTTGTTTTTGTTTCTACAGGAAACAAGAAGTTGTGGATTTGTTCCAAGTTAATATGGATTGGGTCTGATCAAGGGAGACCTCCTGAAACTTGACAGGTAATATCTATCAACAAAGGTTATTGCTGGTCTTCAAAGGACTTGGCCATTATCTCAATTTTCTCATGGACACCTAAAGATGCTTTGCCCACAGACAACAGGAAGCAATATAGAGAAAATGATGCCCAAATTCCCAATAAATGATGTGGGTTGCTGTTGGCTATTTGGTGGGTTATGGATGTTTGTCATCATTTAGGGGAATATAGCATACTGATACAAATTTAAAATTATTTTTGTTACACTGTATATATGTTTCTACTCTTGTTCAAGGTATTGTACCTATGCAGTACATTTAAAGGTGTAAGGCAAAATTCTAGTTTTTGAAAGCTATTATTATAAATCATTTTGAATAATCAAGAAACACAGGTTACTAGTTAGTCATTTATAATAATCAAATTTGTAGTTATGTTAGGTATGCTTTCAAGGTCATATAGAGATATATTTTAGATAGATAGATAGATAGATAGATAGTCTTCAAACACTTCAAAGACCTTTAAAATATGGCATTTAAAATGTTTTGTTAATTTAAGGTTTTTCATGGCAATGAGACACATCTGTTCTTGGCAGCACCGATTTACATAAGAGAAGATGATGGGCATTGAAGAAACTCATTATGGAGTTTTCTTTCATTGTGGCAAGGTTAGGCACTGGGCAAAGAAACTGCTGATAGTATGCTATATAAACCTGACATGCAGGACCCACAAGAAAGTGACTGTTGAACTCTGCCAAAACAAAGCAAGAGAGTCTTTTGAGATTCCCTGCTTCACAGAAGAGTCTGCCAGATATTCTGTAGGACACAGAGGAAAGCGACCGATGAACTTTCCCAATACAAGACAGGACAGTCCTTCAAATTTCCTGCTTCACTGAAAAGTCTGCCAGATATTCTAGGTCTGTAGGCTGAAGATGGATGTCCCAACATTGCAAAGGAACTTTGGGTGACTGTCCAGGCAGTCAGATGTCTCTGTTTACTCAGATAATATTGCATCCCTGTGGGGTCTTGGATAGCATTAAAGAGTTTCAGTTTTCCTTAGTTATGATAGAAAATAAATTACATATAAAACTTTGAAATCACTAAGTTAAGAAAGATAAAAGAGTATTTTCTCTGAATTTGCTAAATACAAAGGGATTGAATATTGTAAACGTAATTCATACTTGTTAACTGTTTTTGTTGTATATAATTTTACTGTGTTAAAGTTAAAACCTTTCATTTTTATTTAGACAAAAAGGGGGAAATGTTGTAGAATATTAGTTGAAGATGTATTACATTTGTTTATGCTATGGAACATTGTTTAATAATGCAAAGATGTGTTACAGTCTTTTATGTTCCGTTTGTCTAGCTAAAAAACTGAGTTACTTTGCCTGTCTAAAATACCTGATTGGTCTAATAAAAAGCTGAACAATAGCAAGTCAGAAGAAAGGATACCTGGGTCTGGCAAGCAGAGAGAATAAATAGGAGGAGAAATATGGGGGGTAAAGATCAAGGAGAGAGAAAAGAGGAGGCCAGCCACACAGCTGCATAGCCAGGCACAGAATAAGAAGGAAAGAAAAGATATATAGAAGTAGAGAAAGATAAAAGCCCAGAGGCAAAAGATAGTTAGAATAATTTAAGAAAAGCTGGCTAGAAACAAGCCAAGCTAAGATGGGGCATTTATAAGAAAGCATAAGACTCTGTGTGATTTACTTGGGAGCTGGGTGGTGGGCCCCCCAAAGAGCCAAAGAGCAAAAGAGTTTAAAAAAAGAAAACAAAAAAAAAACAAAACAAAACAGCTCCCACAGCAGTGTGGTCCTCAGGCACAAAAGTGGCCCCAGATGATAGCCCAGATCACAGGTCTCTGGCATGGCCCCCAGGGATGACAGGAGCTACAGACATCAACATAGACCCCCTCTACTGCTCCAGGCTCCAGGATCAAGACCTGGCCCTTGGTTATAGCCCAGGCCCAGACATCTACTCAGGTAGCCAGTTGGTCATTCAGCTCAGCCTGTTCCTCACCACCTCACCTGTCCATATCTACCTCTCTCCCCAGCCCACAAGCCATTCTGCCTCTCCCTCTCTTCCACCTCCCACCCTGTGTTCTCTCACTACAATGGTGCCTAACTGCCCAGCACTAGAGCTCTTGGTTGGGTCACAGGAAATGCTTGGTTGAGTATTACTCACCCCAGCCACAAGGGATAACATGGAATGGTTGCCTTTCTTCTCTACCATGCCTAGGCCTAGAGACTTCGGGCAACACCTAGTATGATGGTACTTGATCCTAGTTGATTCTGACCCCCAAGGACCAAAAAGTCTGGGGAGGGTGCTATATTGACCATGAATAAATGTAAACAAGAAAAGCCTTTATTGGATACTGGCCAGGAGCATAGATATTGGTCAGATCCACATCTGAGACTCATTCCCAGAGTATGTTTCTGAATTGCATTAGTCAAGGATTCATAAGGAGAAAATTCACAAGGCTAGTACTTCCTGCCTTTGTGCAATCAGAGACAAGCACACATCATGGCATACATTCTGCCTATGTGTGATCAAAAAAAAATTCTGTGCAATTGGGGCAAGCAAGCTCATTTACAGAAGCAAAAACACACACAGCTTGTTGTCTTGCATGAACAACAGCTCTCAGCATTCCAGGAAGTTATTTGTCCTTGGGCAAGTGGGGCTTACAGATTAGAGGCATTTTTGTTTTATATATCTCTTACACACAGTAATTTAAACTAAAAGCATAGCATTAGCCATCACACCCCCCACCCTGCCCTTGACTTGTATACTGAGTCAAGCAGTTGATTCTGTGATGGGTACCTGTTTATATTAAGATGCAATAACCATTGGCTTAATGACACTCAGATGGGAATTTATGTATCCAGTTAAGGCACTAGTGAATGCAAGGACCAACAGTAATTGCCCTGTGATGGCTGACATCAGAGGAGGAACCTGAAAATGAAAGTAAGAACCAGTCATTTATTTTTATCTCAGGTTTTTTTTTTTCCCTGCCATGTTTTCTCCCTAAGTACAGCCACATTATCTCATGATTCTTGAGTGGTTTGCATAGAAACAACAACTTCTCTTGAAGCCACACAATAACGTCCTTGTCTTGCACAGAGCAGGTTGAGTGCCCTATCATATTACAGAACTATTTCAGCTAATGAATCTACCTGTTGATAGGTCTGGGTCTATTTTGTTTTAACAATCACCATTCTTGGTTTGGCAATAGGCACCGTAGGTAGCCATTTTGTCTCTTTTGCCAGGGAGTTTCCTTTTGACCAACCATTCAGCCTTTTGTTGAGTATAAGGGGGCAATGTACTCTATTCTGTAATGCTTCTCAGCTGAAATTAGAATGTTATAGTCAGGGCCCAGGAAGGCTAAACCATTAGTCGAAGACCAGGATGGATTTAGGCAATGGGCATTTATCAGAAGCATCTGGTTCACCCACCCAGCTGAAGAGACAGGGAGCAATCACATTAGCTGGAGTGGTCCACATCAGCTTCCAGCAAGTCCAGGGCTCACAGTTTTTAATCTGCAGCTGATTACTGGATGGGGTCTGTTAGTTGGGTAGAAATCTGCCAGAACAGATATAGACTGGGGACAGAAGTTAAAGTTAAGAAACTTAAAGGAAAATCTTACATTTGGAGTTTCCAGGCCCATAGTCCTGGCAGTTGGGGGGAGGGAGAAGTCTGAAGACCAGGGGAGAAAGAGAGACCCCACCTTCAGGAATAGGAAAGTGGAAAATTTAGGCTATTGATTTACAGAACCATTTATCTGGAGTCCAATTGATCTGTGAGAGGTGGATCTAAGTCTTACAACCCCCTCGACTCCCTAAAGCTTACATGATTTTGTTTAGTTTATAAAATGAGGTAAAAGTTTTAGCTATATTAGCATTATCATGGTTTTTAGTCTGTACTGAAATCCACATTGTAGAAAAAGCTGCTAACAGGTGTTTGCAAAGCAGCTAGATTAGACTCATGTCTTCAACTATTAGCAAAAGCTGTGGATTTAGTTAAAAAAAAAAAAAACATGATTAAAGAAAGATTCTTTGCCAGAAGGCTGGATATATAGAATGGACAGAGGTTTTTTAGCATGATGAGAAATACCTTTATGTCTATACTTAGAACACAATTAGAGAGAAATTTATAATCTTGAGCTTGTGACTAATAATAGTACTCAGTGAGTTACAACTGTGGATGTTTAAATGAAAAATAACCCTCATAGGCTCATAGGGAGTGGCACTATTAGGAGGTGTGGCCTTTTTGGAGTAGGTGTGGCCTTTTAGGAGGAAGTGTGTCCCTGGAGGCTGGCTTTGAGGTTTCAGATGCCCAAGCTAACTAAGCCCAGTGTCGCCCTCCCTTCCTGATGCCTGCCAGTGAGGTGTAGAACTCTCTGGTACTTCAACACCCTGTCTGCCTGAGTGATACCATGTTTCCAGCCATGATGAGACTGGACTAAGCCTCTGGCATTTAAGCATCCCCCCAATTAAATGTTTTCCTTTGTAAGGGTTGCTGTGGTCATGATGTTTCTTCACAGCAACAGAACCATAACTAAGGCAGATGTTGGTACCAGGAGTGGGGTACTACTGTGATAATCCAGACCATGCTTTTGTTTGGAGGAATTTGGAATACCTTGGGACTTTGTACTAGAAAAGCAACTGGACACTTTAAGCGGGCCTTAATGGACCACCCTAGTAGGAGCATGGAAGGCAGTGGTGCTAAGGGCGATTTGAATTCTAGGGGCCTGGCTCAAGAGATTTCAGGATAAGGCAATATTAATAGGTGGCCTATGCTGAGGCTGTGTTGATCTGAGTGGCATGCACTGCCCCTGGGCCAGGGTGACATATAGACACACTTACTGCTGAGGACCATGTCTGGGCCTGTGGTTCTACAGATGGGGTCTGTGCCTAAATTCAAGTCCCATATTGCCACCAAAGGTCACCCAGAACCCTAGTGTTGGGGCTGCAAGCTGAGGCAATCATAGGGCCCTGCTGCCACCAGAACCACCCAGAGCCAGGATGTCCTTCAGGCCCCAGGTGCTGCTGAGGGCCATGTCTGGGTCTGCGGTCCAGCTGCAGCTGTGATCTATGTTGATGTCTGTGGCCAGTGTCACTTCAGGGGGCCATAGGAATCATGTGTGATGAAATCAGAGGGCCAGGCTAAGCAGGCCGTGCCCTTCACTGGCCTAGGGAAAGCTGGCTCTACCTCTCACTGGACACTGCAGCAAGAGAACTGGCCCTGATGGCATGGGTGTAGGGGAGCTGACTCCACCCCCTGAGGTGGGCGGCTCCAGTGGCCTAGAATGATTGGCTCAGCTACCACCCAGGTCCACAGCTGGGCCTTGGGTTGGCCCACCCTAACATATACCCCATCTAGGACCTGCTGGAGTTTATGAAGAGACTAGTCCCTTGGAACGATACCCACAGGATCTCCATGACTCAGGGCAGCCACTGGATATCCCAGAGGAGTTCCAGTGAGGATCCAGTGATGATGGTGAACCAGAAACCAGAGGTCTTGAACCAGACCAATGACTCATTTGCAAAGAGCATTTACTAGTAAAGTTGATAGGGCAAAAGGGTGCACTGTGTGACACACAAGCTCCCAATGCTACCTGGATGAATGAAGCGGTGTTGGAGAGGCAGGAAAGATGGAAAATCGAAGAGGTTTATTTTTTTGTTTGTTTGTCTGTTTGTTTTGTTCTTGTTTTCATTTGGTTTGTTTTATTTTGATTTTTTTTGGGGGGGTTCTTTTCTGGGAGGCACTGCAGGGAGGAGAGGAGGATATGGGTGACCAGGAGGTAGTGGAATTAGGGTGCATGATGTGCAATTCCCAAAGAATCAATAAAGAAATTATGTTAAAAAATATGTGGGCTAGAGAGTGTTCTTGTGATATTTTGGTAAAGAATGTGGCTGCTTTCTGCCTTTGTCTAAAAAAAATCTGCTGGGGTCAAATTTATTTTTATTTAATAGATTACATCCTAATAAAAAATCATAATATAAAACATTTTATAAACTTAAAATGTCCCATAGCCTTATAATTTTAAATATTTTAAAAATTGTTCCTTTAAAAAAAATCAAAAAAAAATTTTTAATTTTAATTTTTTGGTAAAACTTCAAAATTTCCTTCTTTCAAAAAGGAGTTTAAAATTTCTCAACTGTGGCCTTTGCATCAAAAAATAAATTAGGTGTCTTTTACTTCAAGAGGGAAGCAACAGGGTACAGCCACAGTCCAGACAAGGAAAGACCAAGTCCCAGCACAACCAACCGCTCAAAGCTGGACATCTGGAATTCACCCATGATCCTCCGGGCTCCCCCAGGGGCCTGGGCCACCTCTCCACACACAACCTGTCTGCTGTGCTCCAGCTGGCTCCTTTCAGTGCAGCTGCTGCTGGCCATCACATGGCACAGGAATCTCCGAAACTGAGGGCGTCCTCTGTTGCAACTGGGTTGTGCTTTCATCAGTAGCTCCTCTTGGGCTCTCTTCAAGAACTCTTCAAGCAACACAGCGCCAAGCCTCAGCTTCTCTCCATACGTGGCCTCTTCATGCCTTTAAAACTAGTATCACTTGTGTGACATCACATTACAAAGTTCAGCTTCCAAAATGAGGCATGTTCTTCCATATGAACAGATGGGGGTGCAACTTTAACACCTTATTACAGTGTTTTTAAGTCCTGTGTTTCATAAATCTTATTTCTGTGATTTTGTTTTCAGGACAACAATTGTCCTTCAAAAATCCACCCCAGTCCAAAAACCTCGGAGACCTGTTGTTGCTTCCTTAGTTGGTTTGTACCATTTGGTCACCTGAGATAAGATGTCAGCAAAGTCATGTGGCGTGGACACTTTTTATCCTTAGCAACAATGGCTGCCAGCCAGGCGGTTACTTCCATTCCACTGAGGTGTGTCCGTTAAGATGGAGCAAGCCACTTTTGCTTATATCCTGATGGAATCATCAGTCAAGATGGCGCCCATCTACATGGCAGCTGTTTACTCTAAGGTGAGCCCGTTAGGCATATACGTCTTTGATATTACCTACATACAGATTTTTAACTATCAACCCCCTGAATTGAGTTTAAGTTAACTTTTGTAATAGATTTTATAGATTTTTAAATCCAGACCCAACAAACTTATAAAGCTTGAGGTACAGAAAGTTCACACAACAGTCTTACAAATCTCAAGATAAGGTTTCCATCTTAGCAAAAGTTTTAGGCCATTAAATGAAAGCAATAGCCTAATTTTTTTGTGTGTCTGTTTTGCTTTGATCTCTTTTCTCTGTCACAAAATCAAATGGAGCACCTGACATAGGACAAATAGGAAACTTTTAAATAAGCATCCTTGAATCTTGGGAAGGGGGAGGCATAACCCAATTCTGGAGTCAGCTTTTCAATAAACTAGAACAGCATAAAACAATATTTCAATATTATCCGTACTTAAAAGACATCTGAATCCCTGATAAACTTAATCCATTGACCAGAATGCTCAGAAACGAGACACTCTGAGCCCTGGCCATGACAGCAGTCATGTCAAGCAGCATTGGCAGCAGCTGGCAGTAGTGGCAACCAGTGCTAGCAGAGACAGCAGAAATAAACCAATAAACACAGAATATTCATGAATCCAAAGATCAGTCAAAAATACAACATATGGTGGCCACTACCATTCATAGAGACCACTGGGCCTGACCCTTTCCCACCTTGGCTCCTATGTTTGCAACAAAACGTATGGACACAACAGAAAACAGATCTATCACTTCGATTTTTGTTTGGAAAAAAAAAAAAAAACAAAGAAAAGAAGTAACACAACAGAGATCTACTCAAAAAAAAAAAAAAAAGACAGACAAAAAAATTATGATTTGGTGGCCAACCCCTACTTTCAGAACCATTTCTTTCAGACCCAAACTAGGGTTCCCAGCATAGTAGGCAGGTGGGAGAGGGAGGGCTGTCCCTCCAGGAAGTAATGCTTTGCCACAAGTCCCATGTGTGTGCTGCAGACAGATAGGATCCTTACCTACATTTCTGGAGGCTTTTTGGTATCTCTTTTCACAATTTAGGCCTGAGAATCTGTCTGTGGCTCCTTCAAGCACCGAGTCTCTGATTCCTCAGCTCCCAGGCCAGAAGCCCTCAGAGACTCAATATAGGTCAAACAAACAAACAAACAAACAAGCAAATAAAAAGAATCTGGCTGAATACCCAGAAGCCTCACATTGCCACCCAAGCCCTGGGCTCTCCAATTTACTTCTCTGTCCTCAGTCTGGGAACCCCCTGAGGATCCACAAGTCAAATCTCAGTGGGACCTCCAAATGACTTGGGGTCATTCAGAGATTCACCAATCTGACCATGAATACATTTTACAAAATAAGATGCTGAAAGACCCCCTGAAGGCAGTCTTCCCTCAGGAGAGACCCTCGCCCAAGGATCACACCGAGACCACGAATCAGATGCAAACAGCAAGAGGCTTTATTCGGGAACACGGGTACCCAGGGCGACACAGTCTCTCAAGAAGCTCAAGGGACTGGCGCGCCCACGGGCTGGAGCAGAGGGTTTTTATAGGGTTGGGCAGCCGAAGCTCGGGTACAGAAGCAAGAAGCCTGGTTACAGGGTTTTGATTGGATGATTCAAATGAGGCCAGGTTCAAACCCAGGACAGTTCGTGGTTTTTCCCCGAACTCGCCACGCCTGCTGACTTGGCTTTTGTCTAGGGTACAG
>CABHPQ010159296.1:6083-26332 GCA_902168405.1 Peromyscus aztecus
ACACACACACACACACACACACACACACACACACACACACACACACACACACTTTTAAAAATGTTGTCATAGAATCTTCATTTCTTATTTTTTTAATGTAATATTTTTATTAATTATTTGGGAACTTTACACAATGCACTCTGATCACATTCACTTCCTAGTCCTCCCAGAATCCCCCCAGTGATCTCCTCCTCCTCCAAAAAAAGAAGAAAAAAAACAAAACAAAACCCTAAAACCAAAATAAAACAAACAAACAACAACAATTAAAAAAAAAAACAAGTCCAATTTGTGTTGCTCATATACTCAATGGAGCATGGTCAAACTCTCAGTGACCAGCCCCTTAAAGATAACTGAGTCCTTCCCCACCCACATCACTGCCAGAAACCATCAGCTGTGGAGAGCTACACTTCAGCATCCTTATCACAATTTTAAAGAGTTCTCTTCAATGGCTTCCTGTCTAGGCTGTTACTGTCTTGGGAGCACGGTGAGGGTGGGGTGAGGGGGAATAGGGGTTGTCATAGAAGCCTTCTATGTCTCCCTTTCTCAACGGTGAGTCTGCAGTCTTCAATATTACTGTAAAACTAGCTCCCTTGCCTTTAACCGTTGTGGGAGCACATGTCCATATGGCTTCCGTCAATAGCACAGACCATGGACATCCACATGCATCAACACATGCCATGAACCTCAGTGTTGTCTCTGGTGGCAGTACAGACCATGGAAAGCAACGTGGCCCTCTGCTGCTACAGGACCCATGAGTACCATCATAGCCTTGGAGGCAGCACAGGCCACAGACATCATCATGGCCTCTGGCGGCAACACCAGACATCGACACCAGCATGGCTCCAGGTGGCAGTACAGCCCACAGGCCTCAACATGGTTTCAGGTGGCAGCACAGACCATGGACATCTCCATGGCCTCTGGCTGCAGGATGGACCACAGACATCCACATGGCCTCCAGCAGCAGCACAGACCACCATGGACATCAATATAATCCTTGACTGCACATGGACCACAGACCCCATTATGATCCTTGCCAGCAGCATAGGCCACCAACATCAATATGACCCCCAGTGGCAGCACAGCCTTTGGACAGCAATATGGCTTCAGGCAGCAGCACAGACCATGGACATCTGTCTGGCCTTCAGTGGCAACATGGACCATGGACATCAGCATGATCTCTGGATGGAGCAGAACCATGAACCACAACATGGCCCTTTGCAGCAAGTAGCAGGACCACGGACATCAACATGGATTCAGGAGGCAGGACAGACCACAGACAAGAATCTTCATTTCTTTAGAGATCTGTGTATACTCTCTTTCTTGGTTCAACCACAGCAAAGTTACAGAGAGCTATAATCTCAGAGAATAGAGCAATAAATGCCGAAACACTGTGAAATCACAGCTGGCCCCACTTCTGAGGATTTTCCAAAGATCTGGAAGCCATTATAATTATTGTCCTCAACACTAACATTTCCCCAGGTGATGGAGAAATACATTGCTGTGTTATACAGTGTTCAATTTGGCTCTTTTGTAGATAATTGAAATTTTCTGGCTAATATTTTTTTTCTCTTAAATTTTTTCCCTGCTCACATTTTAGAGAGATCAAGACCAAGATCCAGATCAAGGAGTATGAGGAGGAAGAAGATGAGGAAGGCAAAGGGGGAGGGGAGGAGGAGGAAGGGATTTGTGGGTGGGAAATTAATAGTCACCATTGTTGAGAAAGGTGTCAAGTTGCTGTGATGTACAGAAGGGCTCTAGGTAGAATGGGGGGAGGGGGGTGCAGAGGGCCTCTTCAGGGAAGAGCAGAAGTAAGGAACAGTGGGGACTTTTGTAGGTCTTAGTGACACACTGACTGCCTTTGAAGACATGATAGCACAAAGAAATCAGATTAGCTAGAAAAGGAGCCTGAGCTGTGTCTTGCGACCAAAGCCTGGCACCGATCCTAAGAGAGATAAAGAGGACAGAGCTGTAATTAGAACCAGATACTTCCTAGCTTCAATGTTAGAATTGAGTTCCCAGCTTGCAGGATAGAATCAAGTGGGATTATTCCAAAACTTGTAAAAACACGGTCACCACTACTCTAGAGAAAACTCTTTGCTCTGTAGGAACTTGGAAAGCACTGTTACTACGAAAAAGACAAATAGAAACCCGTGCTGTGAACATCTGACCCCTACCCTGCCTTGACACATACCTCATTTATGTTTTTACTTCCTGCTGACATCAATATCCCTTAAATACCTAAAAGAGTCCTTTGAAATGAGTTGCTGTTCCTCCCCTTGACTGGACTCCTACATAATTTGTTTATTAATTTTATGAGCTGGGAGATTCACCTTCATTTCTCATCTCTTAATGTTTCAATTGGGTACTTACTTACATTCAAATCACACTCAACAGGACTTCAGAAATGCTGGCCAAGTTGCTACCTTTAGAATTGTTTCAATAGAAGAGGGAGATTCGAAGTGCCATGTCCACTGGCCAAGTGGCCCACATCTTTACATTACCCTGGAGAAAAGTCTCTAGACAGCCTAAGGATAGGAGAATTGCTATCAGTTTTTGCAGGTAAGGTAGCCATAGGGAAGCAGTGGTGAGTGACAAGGATATCTAACTATGGAGAAGGTTCAAATCCCTGCAGTTTGCTTGCTTCCTACTGGAATCCTGGAAACTCTTGGAGAAGCTTCATACAAGTGGCCATTGATTACAGTTTTTGCTAGAAAGCCCTCTCAACTTACTAGTTTCAAGTTCTAGTGCTAACTTATGAGGTGGCTTGAAAGGCACATTCTTGGAATGCTTCCTTAATAAGCTATCATAGTGTGTCTGATGAGCAATGACCTGTGTGCTAAAGTTATTGCTTCTTTACAGTCCGAAGAGTCAGACCTAGGATGGAGTAACTGATTAAGATGCTTATTTTAGGGGGACATTGATTCAAGAGGTCCTATGAGGCAGAAGGAAGGGGAAATTCATGACTCCAAACGATAATCTAAAGGAAATTGGGTTCCAATTCACTATCATATGCTGAAGAGGAAGATATGCTTAAGGATTGTGATGATTGGTCCTGTCAACTTCCACAAAACAAGAAGTCTCAATTGAGGAATTGTCTTTACTGTCTTAAATCGATGGAGGAAGACCCACCCCAAATGTGAGTGGCACCCCAGATAAAAGAGGGCATGGCAGAAGGAAGGTTATTTGCATTTTCTTGATTGGCTTCCCCCCCTCACCACCAAGTAGGTTCACCCTGTTGTGGATGCTGCTGAATCCTTTGCTGACAGCAGAACCGGCATCTCCAGCTTTTGTCAGTGACTGAGGACCAGCAGCTCTCCAGGAACCCTCTAGTTCTTTAGGGCCAGACTGGGACTACTGAGGCATCCAACCTTGTTGCCTAAGCAACTGCTGGGTTCTCTTCCTCTCTAGTATGAGACAGCCATTGTGGGACTGCTCCTGATGCTGAGGTACCCTGCTGTGAAATATTATTTTAAGATGTGTTACATTTATTTATGCTGTGGGACATTGTTTAATGATGCAAAGATGTGTTGCATTCTTTTATGTTGCATTTGTTTAACTCTGTGAAGCTGTGTTACTGTGCCCGTCTAAAACACCTGATGGTCTAATAAAGAACTGAATGGCCAATAGCAAGGCAGGAGAGGGATAGGTGTGGCTATCAGGGAGAGAGAATACATTGAAGAGAGAAGAGGGAGGAACAAGGAGAGGATGCCAGGGGCCAGTCACCCAGTCACACAACCAGCCATGGAGTAAGAAGGTAAGAAAGAGATATAGAATAAAGGTTAAAAACCCAGAGGCAAAAGGTAGATGGGATAATCTAAGTAAGCAAAGCTAGCTAGAAACAAGCAAAGCTAAGGCCAGGCATTCATAAGTAAGAATAAGTCTCTGTGTATTTATCTGGGAGCTGGTTGTTGGGCCCCCAAAGAGCAAAGAGTAAAAAACAAAACAAAACAACAACAACAACAAAACCCATCATCTACAGTACCCAGCCTAAAGGACCAAGAAACTACTGGGTGCTTAGCCTCTCAAGTGTAAGGCAGTTGTTACTATTTTAAAGTAAGCCAAGTTAATAAATATTATATGTGATACATATATATATATACACACACACATACACACATATATGTTAAAAATATGTGTGTTCCTTGAGAGAACCCTACTGCAAGGATGGTTTTTGAATTAAATCCATATTATGCATACATAGATAGACATTATGGTAAGATATTTGTAAGACTAATAAAGACATTTCCTACCCCAACTTCTCTTTCTTATTCCTTTATTGTTCTAGGCCTCTGGGCATTTCTCTCTTGCACCAGGAATACTTCTGTCTGTCCATCTGGCAAACTGCCACTGCCCTACAAACTCTCCTGGACTCCGCCCTCACACAGAGACAGTACTCTGCAAGCACCCGCTCTGCAGAAGTTGGTTGACACTGTTTTGACTCTCAAGGTGCTGTGTGTTGGTGTGCCACACACTGTATTGTGGAAAGCACTGGACTATGGACTTCACTTACAAAAGCAATGGATGTTACAATTCTGTTTATATTTTTAACTGCCCTGCATACACCAGAGAGTGTGGAAAGTGAGAGGAATTAAATAAGAATTTGTTGGGGGAAAATCAAATATTTATTGCATGACCATTATGTAGGAAGCCGGGGAGCAAGGGAATAAAATATGACAAGATCCCGCCCATTAGGAGCCTGTAATCTAGTTATCATGACAAGACGGAAGCATCTGCAAATGGGAGTCAACAATACCAAGGCAACAAGTGGGAGAAGCAGACAGATGACTCCAGGACCACAGACGCTAATGTGATGGAGATTGGCATCTCCTCTAGGCTGGCACAATAAGCAAACTCTTGAAGCAATTCCCGGGGAGAGAAGTCATCTGCCTCTTCTTTTGAATTGTAGAATGAGTTTATATATCTCTCGTGACACTCATCACACTCTGCATTGTCATACAGATACATGTGTCATGTGTCATCTTCTCTTCTTGCTAGAGTAAATTTTATTCATTAAAAACGATCTGCCACAATGCAGGGCTTAGCATGATGGTGAGGATACAGTGGATACTCAAAGAAACTCTGTTACATAAATACGTTCTTGCCCTGGACAGCGAACGCCACATGAATTTAAGGCAGGGCAGGCGGTTCATCTTACTTATTTGATGCTTACAATGTGTGTGAGAATTTAGCAGCATTCTGAGATGGAGAACAAATCTTTCTAAGGAGATTCAGGGCATGCACTTTCCAAGGAGAATGGTTTTGACTAAAATTTGGTAAGAGGCGGGGGAAAGACAGGATGTGAGTGGAAAGGACTCACAGAAAAAGAAAAAGGATGCTGGGAAAGATTGAGCATTGCCTGTGAGAAACAGCTCATCTCCTCATGTTTAGTGGGGATTGTATCCCTTGGTCTAACTTCTCAAGCAAGCATATTCCTCCTACCGGTACCCTGGCAGGCCAGGGCTTTCCCAGTCCTCACAATGAAGATGTAGTAGATGGATTGGGTAGGGAAGGAGCAGAAGAGAGAGAGGAAGAGGATGTGGAGGGCCATGGAAATGAGAGAAGAGATACCTAAAACTCAGAAAAAGTCTGGTCTAAAAAATTAAGGGTTTTAGCAGGTTTCCAAGCTAATCTGCTAGCAATGATAGTCCAGCTTAGTTCCGAGGTTAACTGAACATTGATAGAGTTGCTGAGCTAGAAAAATTTCCCCAAATTATGTCTACTTTTTTTCTTGTTTGTGACGATCCAGGCTAGCATCAAATTTTTAGTTTTAGTTTTCCAGGTAAAACAGTTGCTACATCAGGAATAAGACTCATGTATCAAAACCTTGCTGTGGTGGATCATTTCAAATCTATTGGTGTTTTTTTTTTTTTGTTTTGTTTTGTTTTTCTTTCATAGAACAAAAGGTTCTCAGTGCTTCCCATTCTTTATCTTAACACACACAGTGTGAAATGGTCAAGTTCAACACCATGCCTGTGTTAGACACTGGCAGGCAAATTCACTGGCCATAAAACAGTAGTGGGGATTTCTCTGTAGGTAAAATGATAATTGTCTCCATCACAGAGGGCGGAAAGTGGTTGTGTGTGGGGGTCAGAAGAGCAGCCACAAGCCCCTTGCCATCACTGGGAGCTGAATTCACTTTAAGCCTGTTTCTCCTCCTTTGAAGCCGGAAGTTATTGGCTGTTGTCTGAGGCCTGTTATGACCAGGCAGGGATCAAAGGCCCAAGGAGTGGTGGGAAATCCTTTGTTCCTGGCTCTCTCATAATAGTTTCCTCCCCCGCTTTTCTTTGGCCAAGAGAAGCAAGCCAAATAGGATTATACTAATAGAACAGAAATGTTTTGTATGAAAAGTTCAGAAAAGAAATCCAAACTAATGCCAAGGGCTTTCATTTACTGAACATTATTTTATTACCGAACCAACACGGAAAATATGTTGGTGCTCAGTGGGCCACTTCTGAAGCTGTAAAGAAACTACCATCTCCCAAATTGTGACCAGTTTATGAGCAAATGTAATAGTCCTTTCATCACAGTAAATAAGCCAAACAAATGTTTTTTCCTTAATTCAGACCCCTTAAAATCCAACCTTCAAAGAGCTGCCTTTTTTCAATTGACCCGCAACACACAGTGGGTTCATTTGTTGCAAAACTAAGAACCATGTGTCTCAAAGGAAAGTACAGATATCCCAAGGTCGCACCCGCAGGATGGAATAGAGAACAATACAGGTGCAAAAATGCACTGCAGTGGTGTAAAGAACAGACGCGTGGCTGTGAAGGAACAGAATGGTCACAGTCTTGTCCAGACAGGATGGGTTTCCTAGTTAAATTGCACTGCTTTCTTGACCAGGAGACGCTTGACCACAATGAAAGGTGGACACCTGACGACCCTCTCTTGTCTGTTTGGCTATGAAGACCATCTTGGTCAGGACAGACAGCTGAAATGGCTCTAACGTGTACAGCTCATTTTGGGGGAAAAAGACGGACAAACTGTATCCTTGGAAATGAGGCCGAACTGACCGTGTGGAAGGAAAGGCGAGCAGAGGCCAGCGGGGGCAAGCTTTGAAGCCGCGTAACCAAAGAGGACAGCCCACCATGGTCTTTGATCACTGCAGGGAAACCGCGGGCTTGGGTGGGTTTCCTTCAGCCCGAGGCTTCAGCTTTGGTAACGGAACTGGGAAGAATTTGGAAGCTCCGCGTGCTTCTAGAAAACAGGTTTCCAAGGAAGGCAGAGGAGTAATTACAGCAATTTACTCTTTCAATTAAAATTTTCTTGGATGGCTGATGGCTGGTTTCAATCTTTTTAGCCATTTAAGGAGAAAGTGAAGAATGGTGGATTGTTAGATGGGGGAATCAGTATGGGGGCAGGCAGCGTTCTGGGGTAAGCTGGTGAGTAAAATTCCATCCTCTCTCCTCTCCCCGCCCCCCACCCCAGCAGTCGGGGAGAACATTAGCAAGAGACTGAATCCTTTCCCTTTGGACCAAAGACGTCCAGTGATGGTCCATATTTGCATTTTGAATGAATAATGTGGTGAAATGTGCTAAATGAATCAACAACAGAACAACATTGAACATTTCACAAAAACTCAATTTTTTGGCTGTTTTGAAACAGTGGGCAATACATTCCTCTGGACCTCACTGTGGCTCAAGCTTCCTGTCAGCTGGGGTATAACTGCTCTCCAACTCATGGCTTGGTCCTTGTAACAGCTCAGTTTTGAGGTCTCCTTATCAGGACTCTTTCCTCTCTTAGGAATGAAAATGACTTTCTCGCTCCAAAGTCCCTAATGTTTACCAGTGCCAGTGGCTTGTCTTAATCACGTCATACCTATTAACCATTTGGTTTGCTCAACTGTATCATGAAGGAGAAGCAAAATGGGGTGAAGCCTTTTGCCCAAGCCTACATACCCACAGCCTGTGCTATTGGTGACCTTAAGGTCAAGGAGGCTCCTACACATCAACCTCAAGAAACTTGGACTTTCCTAAACACCTTCACCAGCTCTTATTTTATTATAGCTCTTTATTTCACGTGTCCATTCCTGCCGTTCATTGATAATTTACATCACAATGACTCAAAATGCTGCAGCTTTACCAAATGCACAAAACCTAGGCTAGTGAGATCTCAAGCCTTTGCCTATAAAGAATCATCTCTAGGGCCTATATTGGTTCGGACACATTCTATCAGTGGTTTCTCTTCTCTACGGTGTTTTAGTATTGGCGACATCAGGTTAAAGGGAGCGAGCACCTGCCACAGCCTCGGCACAGAAACGTGCAAGGAGAAATGAGAAGCATTTAGGGATTTCAGGGTAAGGTGATGCTTTTCTGAGTATCAGCAGCCTTCTGCTGTGGCTGCAATGCTGTGGCTTAAAGGCGAACAGCATTTATAGGGTACAGAATAGACCTTGAGAAAGGGAAACCGAAAAAGAACACCCAAGTCAAGTAGTGTGAGAGGAGTGTGTGTGTGTGTGTGTGTGTGTGTGTGTGTGTGTGTGTGTGTGTGTGTTGGCTTCTCTTCCTCGGGAGCAAATGGGAGGGACAGGTTTGGCTCAGGATTCCCGGGAGGTGGTGGGGAGAATGATTCACTCTGAGGCTAGAGAATAAACTCAAGTGCCATTAGGGCGTAGTATTGGCATAAGTATGTGCCACAGGCCTGGGGGCAAATGAAGGTAGAATTGAGAGAAGTGTTCGGTACAGCTTCTGCTCAGGGCCAGTCTTGTGCTGCAACACCAGAAACCAGGACAGTGCTACCAGAGAGAAGCCTGGAGTACAGGGTCTTGCATGAATCTCTGGACTGAAAAATTGACAATTGTTCAGAAGCTGCATGTTATCAAACGAAAAGCTGAGTGACAGTTGTGAGATTCATCCTTTCAAGTTCTTGGTCAGGGGTGCCCCCAGTGACCCCTCTAACAAAATAAGCTACTGTCATTGCTCTAAGTTTGCCCACCAGAACTTGATGGCAAGAACTTTTTGCCCAAGACACCACATACTTGAATACATATGAGGCCCTATTCCTAGCTAAGAAGCATTTAGAATTGATGGCTGCTGGGGAAAAGAGGTCGTTTTTTGCAGAGGTGTGACTACTTGCAGATTGCTCTTGCTCCAGTAGGTGGTCCTCCATCTATGGTCATAAAGACATCACTAACTGGATTCAGTGAATTATATTTTATTTTTTTATTTTTTGAGACAGAGTCTCATTGTGTAGACTTGACTGTCTTGGAACTCACTATGTAGATCAGATTGGCCTGGAACTCACAGAGACCCCCCTGCCTCTGCCTCATGAGTGCTGGGATTAAAGGTGTGTGTCACCTTACCCGGCTCATGAACTCAGTGAATTATAAAAGAAAAAAAAAAAAGAAGAAGATATAATGTTGAGAAGGGGAGACAGGGAGTCTAGAAGGGAAAGTTGGAAGTGGGGAGTAGGGGTGTATATGATTAAAATACATTTATATGTACATGACTTCTCAAAGAACAAATAAAAAATTTAAAAATCATCAGTTGAACTTTTTACTTAATATGCAAAAGTCAAATGCGATGTAAAACTTCACTTATAACAGTAAGAACACTGCCCTGGCAGTTGGTGACGGGTCAGATGGGAGGCGGGGCTGAATGGAATTCCTTGTAAGGAGCCAGTCCCAGCAAAGCGAAGAGAAGACAGGAAAATGGCCTTGTGGCAACAGAGGAGCTGGCAGCAGGTGTTTGATGGCCGGTCACGATGGACGCAGTGATAATGGGGCCAATTGAGGGAGCAGGAAGCAAATGTTGGTAGGGCTACATCATGGATAGCCATGGAGGCAAGACTCACAAGGACTCAGGGCTTAGGTATTTATTTATCTTGCAGGAGCTTTTGCACATACACTCCTAATGCATATTCCCCAAACACTTTCCCAAATCCTGGTACCTGGGACCTCATTTGGTCATGTGCTCTGTGGTGGTTTGAACAGGAATGGCTCCCATAGACTGGTGTGTTTGAAAGCTTGGCTGATAGGGAGCGGCACTATTAGGAGGTCTGGCTTTGTTGAAGGAAGTGTGTCACTGTGGAAGTGGGCTTTGAGGTCTCAGGTGCCCAAGCTAGGCCTAATGTGGCACAGTCTTTTTTTCCTGCTGCCTGCAGATCAAGATGTAGAACTCTTGGCTACTTCTCCAGCATTGTGTCTGTCTGCATGCTGCCATATTTCCCACCATGATGATAATAGAGTAAACCTCTGAACTATAAGCTAGCCCCAATTAAAGTCTTCCTGTATAAGAGTTGCTGTGGTCATGGCATCTCTTCACAGCCATAGAAACACTAACTGAGACAGGGTCTGTACAAATTCAGTTGATAATACTAAGATGAGATCATCTTGAATCAACTAGGGGAAGTAACTGAATCCAAATCAAATGACCAATGTCTCTATGAAAGAGAGGAAAGGAAGAGCTGAGAGGCAGATCCTGAAACAGAGAAGGCAAAAAACACAGCTATGTGTCCCCAAGGACACCAAGTCCCTGAAGCAACAGAAAGCTAGAAATGATGGACACACGCCCCCTCTGAGCTTCCGGAAAGGCCCAGCTCTGTCTACACCTTCATTTGGAGCTTCTGGCCTTCAGAACTCAGAGATTAAATTTCTGTTGTCTTTAGCCACCACCCAGTTTGGGAGCAACTTGTCATGGCAGACCTCAGCAACAGATGCCTGGAGATTTCTTACCAGAGTTCATCGGAAAACCAGAGAGGTAGGTGTGGGAAAGCCATGGCAGGCTACAGAGTGGGAGTGATGGAGTCAGATTCAAAGAGCATCACTGAGCTAACCCAGGAGGGAAGCAAGCACAAGATCTCTAATGGGAATGGAGGAGGGCCCTGGCTGTGAGCTAGACAGAGGGTCATCCTTAGGGAGAAATACGGCTAGAAGCTTATCAGGATCTGGGGATGGATAATATTAAAGATGAGATACACACACACACACACACACACACACACACACCAAAACAAAACAAAACAACCCAGGGATTGGTTATTTTGAGGTGATTAAAATAGTAAAATAGAGACACCATGAAGAGTAGCAGGTTCATGTGGAAATATGGCAGATTAATTAGTGGTGAACATGCAAGGGTGGTTGAATTGGCCTAGGAACATATGCATTTCTTGCCAATAGTATGTTCTTCCTTTTGATTCTGTTTGGCTATGGTGAGTATTTCAGCCATGGTCATATAGGAAAGGACGTTGACAGTCCTGCTTGTGAGAGATGAGCAGGAAGGTTTTTGACATCTTCAGGTCTGCATACTTGTTCATATGTATGCTGGTACAGATGTGCGCCAGGGCACTTGGGTATGTGTTTGTGTGTGTGAGGGTCAGAGGACAACCTGGAGTACCACTCCTGAGGCACTGAGGCACATTTGAAAACTGTGTGTGTTTGTATGTGTGTGTAGCATGTATACGTGTGTGCCGCGAGTGTTCTTGTGCATATGAGTGCTGGCAAGTGGGAGGGGGGATAGGTGTATGTCCTTTGGGGCTTTTGGAGGTCAGAGGACACATGTGGCCTTCTGGTCCTCATGTTGCTTCTTCTCTTTTGTGGTAGGGCTCTTGGTGTGGGGCATGTTATGTCAGGTCAGCTGGCCCATGAGCTTCTCAGAATCCTGTCTTTACCTCCCACAGGTACACAGACACACACTAGATACCTGGTTTTCTGGGAGCCCTGAGAACCCTGACTCTGGTCCTCATGCTTGCATGAGAAATGCTTTGTCCACAGAGCCATCTCCCCTGTCCACTTCCTTCTTTGAATAGATAGGGTCTCTTACTGGTCTGGAACTCACCAAGTAGGCTAGACCGCCTGGCCAGCCAATTCTAGGGACCCCCTCTCTCTACCTCCCCAGCACTGAGGTCAAGTGCTTGCTAAAACACCCAGCATTTTATGAGGGCTCTGGGGAGTCGAACTCAGGTTTGCATGCTGACAAGGAAAACACTCAACCAACGGAGTCATCTCCACAGCCCTCCTGACACTTTCAAGCCGCTGACTCCTCCTTTGCCTTAAGCCAGCGTGAGGTGACACACTTTCAGAGCCAGAAAGGTCACTGATTAACCTCCCAGGAACACGTGGCATCGTGCCAGCAGCGACTGGTGCCTGGGGCTTGCTATCGTGGCAGCCATGCAGCATCACAGTCTGCTCAGCGGTTTGCTTTGAAGAGTGGACCATGGAACCAAGTGTTTAGGGCCACAATGAAGGAGGCCAGCATCTTTGTCCAAGAGAAGGAGATCTGTCACCGTAGTGGTGCATCAAACGATATCATTTTTGTCATGCGATGTTCGGCGGTGTTTCTCTCAACGGGAAGTTGTCAAATGATCCTTTCAAGCCTACAGAGATTAATTGGCCTGTCTTGGGGGAACGTCTGTGGTGTGCCCCCTATATTTTCATTATTGTTACACTCCCTTTTCTCGGTGGCAAATAGTCCCCAATGATCTGGAACTGTATGTGCTGTCTAAAGTCCTTTACAGTATGCTCCTATGCATTCTACTAAGTACCCCTCTTCACATTGCTCCCTCCAGAAGTGGCTGAGTGGTGGCGGGGCTCCGCTTCTCCTACAGCACATTCCTAGCACACACGTGACAACCAGCTCTTTAGGATCTCAGTGGACTTCCCTATGTGGCCCACTAAAAGTGATTAACACAGAAAACACAATGTCAATGCCATGTTGTTCTCGTACCAGTAAAATGGTGACTGCAAAATGAAGGTATTATTGCCTTTTTAATCTTCTGAAACTAAAGCTTTCCTATTGCCAACGTAACAATTCTCTTGACTAATTCCAGACTGTCCACACAATTGTTGCTTTGTTATTAAGAGTAGGTGTATATTTGTATAAATATTGGGCTATAAGGAACACAGAGCCTATGATCAGTACCAGCCAAATTGAGCTCCTAGTTTTACAACTTCAAGTGCCTTCACTAAAGGGGGAAGTGGCTGTTGCCACAACCTAGAGAGAGCAGTGTTGTAGAATTTTATTACAAATCTGGAAATAAACTCAGCTCCCAGTTAACCACTCCTTCTCTTTGTTTTATTCCCAAAGATTCTGAGCCTCAGGCTCGGGATGTGGCATGGTTGGTGAAGTGCCTGCCCAGCATGCACGAAACCCTAAATCCAATCTTCATCGATTCACAACAGGCGCTGTTCGGAGTGTGCTGATGGTATTAACTGTCCCAATCTTGGAGGGCATCCTGGAGAAGAGAGGAAACAGGTATATCAATAATCGTCTCTAAAGTCAAGAGTTCATAACAATATGACAGGATGAGAAGGGATTTTATGGGGAAGATGATGTTTGTAATGGGTCTTAGAGGTTAAGTAGAAGTCTGCCACAGGGTTGAAACAGAAGCCTTTTCTGAGAGAGAGGTGCGAGCATGTCCACAGATGTCAGCCATGAGGTACGACTACAGAGCTTGGCTGGTCACAGCAAACCTACGGGAGTTAAACAGGTGGGTGTGGATCAGACAACTTCGAGTGAAGCAGAGTGAATGGCATTTTAGTTTATCCCAAAGGGAAGCCAGAAGCAGAGACCTAACAGGATTTGTGACTGAGAAACAGCATAATGTTAAGTACATTGTATGAGAAGCATGGATGATGTTGAGGAGGAAGGGTACGTAGGAGCTGATCCAATGGGCTGTTTCATGTAGGACAATAGCCTTCATAAGGGCAGAGGCCTAAGAGTGAGAAACAGGGTTATACAGTAATTCGAGCGCCACTTAGACCAGAGCTAAAGCTGGCCATGGGTGATGGCCAGAGAGAGGCGTATCAGGCATGCCAAGTCTCATAGCTTGAGAAACTTGGGGTTGAATGAAGCCATTTACCAAATTCAAGGAGAACTGAGGAAGACACCTTGAAGCCGTGTTAGCATTAGAGGCCTCCAGAAACGTCTGTTCAGGGCATCTTCCACCATACGGAAGATTAGTGTGTCTGAGAAGGAGTTGCCTATTTCCAGGACACCACATGGGCTCCCTGCTAGTGCTAGAGTTGAAACGGTTGCTAATGTTCCTTTCAATTTGAGAAAGCATTGAGCTCAGCCTTCCATAAACGGAACTCTTAATTCCCTTCTCCAGCTTCTTGCTTGTGGAACAGGTGCATATCTCTGGCAGAAAAAAAGAAGGAAGGAAAGAAGGAAGGAGGGAGGCAGAAAGGGGAGGAGAGAGGGAGGGAGGGAAGAAGTAAGGAAGCAAGAAATGCAAACCCAAAGGCAACTGTATTTGAGCAGATCTCTTTCTAACAGCAGAGTACAGTGTGTCTAGAAGAGACAGAACGGTTAATTTCTACTTAGTGAAGAAAACACCTAATATGTTGCCAATGGTTTATTCTTGCTTATTAAGTGAGAATTCCAAAAACCAACATTTAAATCTCTCACCTCCAGAACCGAGTCTTCTGTTCAACAAGCAGATGAGATTCTTCTATTTTAAAAGCTCATGTACACAGTATGGACCATGTACATAACACATTAGACGCCCCCTAAACTGGTGTAAAATTCATTCTCCCACCGTCCAAGCATCATAGAGTATTTCCAGTCAACACTACTTCCTCATGGATTAAATCCTTGCTGCTGCTTGATGCCTGGACACGCCGTGGGAGTGGGAGTCTGAATGCAGAGCCAAGGAAAAATGAAACGAGTTACGTCGAATGTGTTGACGCTGTTTAGTGTGAACATATTTACGTGGCAGACTCAGAAAAGGTTGTCTCGTGACTTCATTCATCATTCTACGGGCCACCCAGAATGAGGGGAAGAAACTTAAAATTTCGGTGGGGGTATGTAGGGATGACACATTTCCTAGAAGTAGTTTCTACTCTTGTCTGAAATGAAAGCACCTGCTGCATTCAGAAACCCATTTTGTAATAGAGTTGTACCTCTGCTGAACTGGGTGGCAAGGTCAGAGCACCCTCAATATTGCCCCCACATCCACCAGCTGAATGCAGAGACCACTCAGAACATCGAAGAAAACGCTGACAAAGATGAGTGGAGATGACCACAAATCCCACATCTTCTATCCACTACCATCGGGAATGAGCCCTGCTTTTGAAATGTTACTCTGGGTTTGCACACTGGAGAAGACAGATGTTTTTTGGCTAGCTACAATTCTTTGCCCATCTGACTCAGTGAAACCCAGCAAACTCTCTTGCCTGTAGTCCCGTACAGAAATTGCTTAGGTCATTTCTGTTATTGTTGTTGTTGTTGTTTAATTTAACACAATTTCTTTATTGATTCTTTGGGACTTTCACATCATGCACCTCGATTATACTCATTTCCCAGTTCCCCCATATCTGCCTTTCACTCTTGCAGCATTTCCGCCCCCCAAAATAAATAAAAAAAAAAGCCAAACCAAACCAAACCATCCAAACAAAAACCTCTTTGCTCCTCCATCCCAACACCTCTTCGTTTGTCTTAGTGGCATTGGGAGCCTCAGTGTGTCACACAGTGTACCCTTTGTCCAATCAGCTTCACTTGCAAATGTTCATTGCAATGCGTCATTGGTCAGGTTCGAGGCCTCTGGCTTCTGGTACACCATCATCACTGGACCTTCATCAAAATTCCTTTCGGATATCCAGAGGCTGCCTGCCCCAAGTCATGGAGATCCTGGAGTATCGTTCCACAGGACCAGTCCCTTCAGGAGATCCCACAGGTCATAGATGGGGTAGATGTTAGGGTGGGCCAACCCAAGGCCTTGGATGTGGGCCTGGGTGGTAACTGAGTTGATTAGTTCAGCCACTGGGGCCTCTCCCATGATGGCTCATGCCATCAGGGCCAGTTCTCCCATGCCCATAGTGAGGGGTGAGGCCATCTCTCCCAAGAGTGGTGGGTCAACTTTCTTGTGAAGGTTGGGGCCAGCTCTCTTGCTGCAGTGTCCAGAGAGCGGCAAGTCCAGCTTTCCCAGGGCCAGTGAAGGACGAGGCTGGCTCAACATGGCCCTCTGATTTCATGTCTATGGTAACACGGGCCATAGACTTCGACATAGACCCCAGCTGCAGCAGGGCTATGGACCCAGACATGGCCTTCAGCAGCAGCTTGGGCTATCCAACACCATGGCTCTGGATGGCAGCATAGGCCACTCAGATCAATATAGCTCTGGTGGTGGCTTAGCCCTCAGACACCAACAAGGCTACAGAGCTTCCATGTGGCCTTTGGTGGCAACATGGGTCGAGGACTTCAACATAGACCTCAGCTGCAATAGGACCATGGACCCAGACATGATCTTGGCAGCAGCCTATGCCTGGATGTCACTGTGGCCCCAAGTTGCAGTGCAGGCCACTCAGATAAGCATGGCCCAGCTTTAGTGCAGCCCTTGGACACCAACATAGCCCCAAGTGGCAGCCCAGATCCTGAGCACCTGCATGGCCTTTAAGGGTAATAGGAGCCATAGACATCAACACATACCCTGGCTGTAGTAGGGCCATGGACCCAGACATGGCTCAGAGCTGCAGCTCTGGCCTGGACATCATCACAGTACCAGGTAGCAGTGCAGGCCAACACGATCTATATGACCCCAGTTAAGGCATGGTCCTCTGACACCAACATGGTCTCAGATGACTGACTAGACCCCGAGCAGCCACATGGTCATTGTCTGCAACAGAAACCATGGACGTCAACTCAGACCCTGGCAGCTGTCGGGCCATGGACCCAGACATGGCCCTTGGCTGCAGCTCAGGCCTGGACCATACCATGACCCTGGGTAGCAGCACAGACCACTCAGTTCAGCATGGCTCCAGCAGTAGCATGGCCTTTGGATACCAACAAGGACATAGGTTTCGGCCCATACCCTGGGCTTCCATGTGGCCTTTGGTGGCAACATGAGCCATGGACATTAACACAGACCCTGACTATGATAGTACCATGGACTCAGACATGGCCTTCAGCAGCAACTCAGGCTCAGGGGTCACCATGGCCCCAGGTGGCAGAGAAGGCCCCTCAGATCAGTGTGGCACAGCTGCAGCATGGGTCCTAGACACCAATGTGGCTTCAGGTGATGGGCCAGACCCCGGACATCCTCACAGCCTTTGGTGGTAACATGGGCCATGGATGTCAACAGAGACCCTGGCTGTGGTAAGACCACGGATACAGATATGGCCCTTGGCAGCAGCCTGGGATAGACATCACCATAGCCCCATGTGGCAAGCAGCCCACCACATCAGCCTGTTCCTTACGGCCTTCGCTTCTTCCATTCTGCCTCTTTCCACAGCACATGAACCATTCTGCTTCTTTCTCGCCCATTTTTTTCCACCATACATTTTCTCATCTGAATGGCACTCACCCACCTAGTGCCAAACAGCATCGGACAGGCCTGTGGATGTCTTCCAGCCAGCCCAGGCGCTTTGATCATTTTTAAGACAGGAATGTGTTATATAATGGCAAGTGCAGTGAACTCACAAAAGCATCTTTCATTGCTTGGCTTCTAGCAAGGCAGGTATGACTTGTTTCTATTATTTATTTATTGGACGAGGGGAGGCTATATATATATATATATATATATATATATATATATATATGCAAGTCAGAGAAAAATTTGGGGAAGTCAATCCTTTCTGTCCACCATATGGGTCCTGGAATTAAATTCCGGTCATCAGGCTTGGTGATGGGCATCTTTTACCCACTGAGATATCTGGCTAGCCCATCACTCATTTCTAAATATGAAAGTGGGAGAAATTCCCTGAATTAATGAGATTCATCTCAGTGGTCGTATGTCACTGGATCAGCAGAAAATAAAGTTTCATCCTTTCCTAGGACTCCAACACTATATCTATCTAAGGACTGTGGAAGGATCCGGAGACCTTGAGGTCAGCAGTTTATGTGGTATAGTCCTGTGGATAGATTTCTTATGCTCTAGAAACTGCACGTTAAAACCAAATATTCGTGAATGCCCTGTATTGCTATTGGTACTTTCTGGGGTTAGGGATAATGCCTACCTCCAAAGTCGACTCATCTCAAAAAAGAATTTCAGGGAAGTTTTGAGCAGACCTCAATGATGTTTTCTGGGCATTGCTGTAGGCATTCCCCACTAAAGGGCAAGGCCCTCTGTAGTACACAGGTGCTTGTGTTCTTTACTGAAGGATACGAGACAGTTTTGTCCCACGCTTTCTTTCCTTTCTGCCTTTGTGGGAAGCAGCCCTGCTCCTTTTACCTAGCCATTAATGTTTTCTGCTTCTATTTATACAAGAGTGTAGAGCTGTTTAAAATATTGGCGAAGTCTCAGTTTCTGCCCTGCCCCCCTTCGCCAGCCTCTCTTGCAGGAGTTGTTTGTTATGATAGATGTGCTGGCTCTTTTTTTTTTTTCCTGGCACATTTGACAGAAGCTGCCTGGCAGTAAATATCCTGCAATATCCTGCATGCTGCCACACATTGCCGCCAACCTGACTTCTTAATCCTTAGCTTGTTCCAATACTTGTATGGCTGAGTTAGCACACCAGATCCTATAAAACACAGGGTGTGGGATACGTCCTCCCAGGCCTCCACATTTTCTTTCAAAAGACTTTGATTTTTAGACTCAAGAGCAGCAGAATAAAGTCCACGTGGAGATGATGAACTTTGGCAGGTGCTTGCTGCAGACAAAGCTTGGAAGAGCTTTGGTTATTGGATGGATTCACCTTCACTATTTTTGATGAGTTTGGGCTGCCATTTTGTAGCTCACTTTCTTATGTATCAAAGTGGAACAGATAGCTTTAGAAAAACATCTTTATTGTTCATTGGCCACCTTTAGACTGCACTGGTTTTGAAAGCCAGTTTTCAACAGACTAGAAAATTGAGCTGGGTAGGATCATCAAATTGCACTAGCAAATGCAATATGGCATTTTTGTGTGTGTGTGTGTGTGTGTGTGTGTGTGTGTGTGTGTGTAGATCAGAGCGATTTAAGAAATTTAAAATCCCATCTGCTGTAAAGGAATAAAGCAATTTCATATAAGGGGTTTTCTTCTTTGTAAAAAGACATTTAGTGGAACCAGAATTACTGACCTGTGTGGTACCAAGTAGTAAATAAGCTGCAGAGAAGATTGCTAACTGCCCACCAGAATCACCTTCCTGTTTCTTTCACAGTAATGGAAGTGAAGCAGTGGCTGCCAAGACCCATTACCCTCTCCAGCTGCTCTTGCAATGAGGTAGACCAGATGACTGGAGAGGATGCAGTCATTTCTACTTTCATGCCCAGACTACTGAATATTTTTGTTTTATTTTGGCAATAACATGAAGAAGAAAACCCACCTGAAGCTGTATCATCTTGAATCATGGCATCCATAAAGCACAATGTTCTTAGATATGTACCCTTCCTTTCAAAAGCTCACAGCATGTGTGTACGTGGTGAGCATCCAGCTCATAGCTATATTTGATTTCACTTATATTTATCACCAGGTGCTCAGTGAAGAACACTGTGAGCTCTTTTTAAGGTATGATTATGTTCTCAAGCTGGTGAAAATGTAGGTGTGTAGCTGAATGAAAATCCAGCTATAGAAATATTGATGACAGCTAGGGATTTCAGTTCTTATGGCGAGAGCAAGGCAGGGTGTGCTGGCCTGGCAGAAGATGGAGGGTTGGCATGGTGAAGGAATGCTCAGGTGCAGGCTGAAGAGAGGTGGGGGAGCCTTCTAGTCAAAGTATAGCCAGAGAGCCTGGAAACTGGGGGGGTAGATAGGAAAGGAAATTGACAGCAGGACTCAGAAGGAAGAGCGGAGTCTGGGAAGAGTCCAACAGTTTGATATGAGTAGGAAGCAGATGTCAGAGGGAAAGAAACGCAGGTGGTTATAGAGTCTCAGCAAGGTGGAGATCAGAGGAACTCCAGAGGCAAGGTAAAGAAGGCGAGTAGATGCACACTCGCCAGACAAAGGGGAGTCTGGGAGAGGGAGGCCACGCTGGCCTGGGGCGTAGACTCTTCTGCCTCAGCTAGAGAAAAGTAGGCATACCAACTGTTTGGGGGCAGCTGCAGTGCCAAGGCATGACAGGTGAAACTCAGAGAGTTCCTAATGACCAGGAGGAGAACTAACCTATCCTTGTTCCTATACTTTCACCCCATTTGAACAAAGTCCTTGCCCCTGAAATAGTCATGCACTGCTGCAGAATTTGCAGAGGAAGTATCATGGAGCCTTGTAGGGCTGCTTTGCCTCCACCTCAGCCCATTTCAAATTCCTGTTGCTTTTTCTAAATGGAGTGGTCACATCAAGGTTCAAAGTAAAAGATATAATACAAGAGTGTCTGGAAAGCCCTTTGGGTGGGTATCCCATGAATAATTCTCTCTCTCTCTCTCTCTCTCTCTCTCTCTCTCTCTCTCTCTCTCTCTCTCTC
>CABHPQ010159296.1:26342-59135 GCA_902168405.1 Peromyscus aztecus
CACTTGTGTATGTGGGTACACAAAACCATGCAAGTGCATGGAAAGGTCAGAAAGGGATGTTTGTTTGGGTAGATGACTCAATTGCTCTCCATCTTGTTTTTTGAGGAAGGGTCTCTTGATGAGCCTGGATGTCCTTATTTTGGTTAGGTTGACCCAACAAGCTACTGTGATCTGTCTGACCCCTCCTCCCATCAATGGTGGTACAGTCACAAGAGACCATGCCTTTCTTTTTAATATGCATGCTTATGATTTGATCTCGGATCGTCTTGTGTGCACAGCAGGTACTCTTACCCACTAAGCTACCTTCCCAGCCCCGCACGGTGATAGTGGCTGCAACGCCTGGGTCATTTTCTCATTTCCAAATTGCAGTCATGGTCTTGGACTCTTTAGGTGAACAGAAGAATTCATCCTCTCAGACGAGAAGAAGCTTTCTTCTGATCATTATGAACACAAATTTGGCAAAGAGTTTTTAGGGAGGGTGATGTCATTTGGAGTTTCACAAGGCAGCTTCCAGTGAAGATTGGCTTTCTTCCTGGAACCTCATAGTTTTCAAGATGAAGGTAGCTTTGGTTTTGGGAGTCTAACTTCCAATTAATAAACATGTTATCTTCTGGTAATTCTGGCTTAATGACTAACAAGTGTGATTAGTAGAGAGTCATCTGTATTTCAAAAGGCAGGACAATGTCACCACCCTGTGAGTCTCTTTCTTTAGAGATAACAATGTTCAGAATTCATATGAATTCTCATTAGAATTGATGATGGGATTCTTATCTTTGCAGATGGTGCTAGAGAAAGAAGCAACCAACCTTCCATCTTCTGGCAGGAGGAAACCATTTATGTTTTGTGTCTTACTACACACTGGAAGTCTGGAGCAAGGTAGATGGGTGGAATACATGTCCATCGCTGATGTCATGACCTTGCTCAGGAAGAGTACTGTGGTCACTGGAGGAAGCAAATAGATGAGTCTAGGGAAGGGACGAGGCACACAGCTTCTGCTCTGTCCCTCAGAGCCTGGTACTTTCCTGACAGCAGGCTTTCCTCTTATTTGCAATTCTGGGCCATTCCATGTTTTTAAAGGATTTAAAAAGAATTTCTCCAATCAGGTGACTTGATGTCTAAACTCTCCAAACCTAATTAAAAAGTCTCGCCCCTAACATCAAGACTTTGGCTCTACCTTGATATTTGACAGAGCTTTTCTTTCTTTGTTTCTTTGTTTTCCTTCCTTCCTTCCTTCCTTCCTTCCTTCCTTCCTTCCTTCCTTCCTTCCTTCCTTCCTTCCTTCCTTTCTAAATTGAGAGGATTTTCTGTTGCTCTCTTAATGCCAAGACACCTCCAGAAAATGTGGGAAGGAAAGTTCCAGGGTAATCCTTCCTGTTTTCTCCCACAGAAATTCCCTGGCCAAAATTGCTGATGGCCTTTTCCTGCAGAGCAAAGAAACACCAATGGGAGGCTGACTTATGTGTTTAAGATAAAATCTGGGTTGTAATTTCCCAAGAACAAACACATTACTTCATGACAAGCAAATACACTGGCAGCCCCGCCTTTGGTTTAAAGGCCAATGAGCATCCAACCAGGGATTGCTTTGTCACATGCCATGGAGACAGACTTCTTTCTTCCAGCCTGGCCTTCTAGCACGCTGGCCTGGAAGGCTGGCAGGTTCTTTGGCAGGCTGAGGTGCCTCTCATCTCCATTCTCCAAATGGACCCATTCATATGAGATTTGGAAGGAGGGAGAAAGCAAGAGAGGAGACTGCCTTTTTAGGCAGGCTCTGACCTTCTGGAAAATTGGAAGGAACAGTGTGATTCTGGGGCTGGGAGCTCCAGAAGGAATTTCTTGCCTGGGCGTTTTCTAATTTCAACCCAGGACCCTGCTAGGATCAAACCCTTTGACATGCCTGGTCCCTGGAATACATTTGAGAGCTCTTCATGTAAACTAGCTTTACAGTGTGTCTTTTCAAATCACCAGTTTGTATTGTGTTTTGTGTAAGCTTTTTCTTTGTATCAGCTATAGTGGACTTGGTTGTCTACAATAAAAAACACCAATTGACAGAATAAGACTTTTTGAAAAATCATGATGGCAGTCGTGCCTCTGTGTGTGTGTGTGTGTGTATTCTTGTGTGTACACATATGTGTGTATAGGTACATGTGCACATGTATGCACGTGTGTATGGAGATCAAAAGTGAATATTAGACAGTCTCTTCAATCACTCTCCATTTTATTATTCGAGACAGGGACTCTCACTGAACCTGAGGTGACAATTCCACTAGATTGGCTGGCCAGCCAGCCCCTGGTGCCGTCCATTTACCACCTCTCCTGTGCTGGGACTACTCGGGTCCTCATCATTAAGTGGCAACTGCTTTACCAACTGAGCTGTCTGCCTAACCCCAGGGTAGCCTCCCTATAGTGTCCCCCAAAGGCTCCCTCTTCAAGTCCTTCTCTCTATTTTGTCCCAGAATGTGGCCTGAGCACCTTTCTTCTTTTTAGCTGTCATGGTCTTTCCATTTTTCTGGGATTTAATGCTTGCAATTACCCGAAAGAAAAGCTATGAATGTGTATACATCCTTAGCCCCCTAAACCTATATCCACTTGAAGTTTTTTTGTTGCTATCCATGATAAGAAAGAACACGGCTACTCACAAAACCTTGTGGATGGCAGGGATCTAGAAGTTTCTCATGGGTTGTTTTTACCCTTCCTTACCATGTCTTTTTCAGTTTCCAGGGATGGATCTCTTCAAGACAACTCCTTCAAATGAGTGAACTACCCTGGTTACTAAATTAATGTTTTCAAATTTCAGCAACTTATTTGTGTAGGAAGGGACAAAAGATATGCCCATCATTCTGGGGTCATTCTTGTTATCCCTGGCCTGAATACAAAGCTATAACCAAATCTATAGCCACTTTAATCTGTCCCCAAGACTAGCTTCACACCTCCTCAGTCCTGGGAAGGACTGGCCCCTCACCAGGACACTGGCATTGGTTTGTAAGAGTGGCATCCTTCAGGTCACTGTTTGAATCTATACAGTATTTGCCAAGGTGTCATTTTCAAGGCACGCTCATTCTTTTAAGAAAGCAGGCCCCAAACAGGTGTTTAAAATGAAAGACTGCGCACAGCAGACTTTAGACAGGTGGAAATAAATTTAGAAAACATATTAAGCCTTTTTGATTTCATTTGGGAGCTTATGCTCCTAGAATTCACACTTTGCTTAGATCCAAGAAAAGTCAAAACAGCTGAGAAGAGAGAGACAATCTGGTAGTGTCAGCAAGGAAGGAAATGGCTGGGGACATGGCTCAGTGTGTGAACTGCATATTGTACGAGTGTGAGGACCTGAGTTCAGATCCCTAGAAACCACAGAAGCACTACATGGAAGCGTGTGGCTGTGATCCCAGCGCTGCTATAGGCAGACACAAGGCAGAGAGAAGAGAATGCCTGGAAGCTTATGGTCCAGCTAGCCTGGCCTACACAGCAGTGTACGAGATGGAAGGTGAAGACAGTCACCGGAAGTTGTTCTCCGATCTCAACAGACACACACACACACACACACACACACACACGCGCGCGCGCGCGCGCGCGCGCACACACGCACACACACATGCACACGCACGTATGCTCACATACACAATGAAAAATGGAGGAAAAATAGATAGGCTGAAATGAAAAAAAGAGTACATTTTATGCTTTTAAGGCGTTAGAATTCGTATATCCATTCGGTTCCCGGGTCTCTTCAGTGCTGCATATGTTGAGATATCTACCAGTTTCTTCTGAGAACTAATTTGCCCTCTTACAGAAGCATTGTGTAGTGGAAATGACAAAACCAGGGTTAGATAAGGCTATACTAACCTATGTTGATGCCAGCAAGGGCACTAGTCTTTTGGAAGAGATGTCAGGAGTATTTTCTTCCATGCCTGAAAGAAATGACCTTCTGTGACGAGCTGTTGTAATTAAAGCGACTCTTTTTGAGAAGGGTGGGGTGGTATGGTTAAAGAGAGAAGGGGGAGGGAGGGAGAAGGAGAGAGAGAGAGAGAGAGAGAGAGAGAGAGAAAGAGAGAGAGAGAGAGAGAGAGAGAGAGAGAGAGGTCTGGATGGGGTTGATTAGTGTTTGCTATGAACCATGACCTCTTACTCAATATTGGATCGACCTTGTCAAATAAATGGTTCTCTTAGAGACTTAAATTTACCATCCATAAGCTAAGAACTCAAATTTTGCTAGCCTGAGCCCTCCTAGGATTAACAGGAACACCGGTTGAGTTAGTATTTTGGGGTGTCAGTATAAAGATGGCTACACACTTAGGAGTATTAGCAGTGATACCAAGCAACTGTCTCTAAACACATTTTTTTTCTGTCTAGTAAGGTGCATTGCCCCATTGTCAGCCAAGCCTTCTAAATCAGTTCAGAATGTTTCTCTTATAAAGGGACAAAAGTGGTCTCCTATGGGATTAAGAAAAATGATAAATTTATTGTAAAGCTCTTAGAGGCTTCAGAAATGATAGGAGGTTAAAAAACTGGGCTTGAGGAAATACATGGAATCATGAGAGTCTCTCATGGTATGAGCATGTTTCAGTAGAAGTAGCCTGGCCATGAGATTGTTGCCTCTAGGACTGTAGCACCTCTGCTACTGAAGAAACATTCCCTCTACCCCTCCTACTCTCTTGATAATTAACAAAATGGTTCCAATCACATCTGCCACTGCCTTTGCACCCAGGCCTAATTCTTTGGCCTTAAACAGGAGCACTGTTGATCAGCTCTGAGTCACAATTCACCCCATAGGCTAGACACCACTATTTGTAGGAAGGGAGGATATAGTGACCTTCACTTCTACAAAACGATGAAGAATGTTCTACTCAAAGCTACACTCATGGGGAATCCACGTGTTCAGCTCAACATTATTTATGTAAAACTTTACTGATTGTTCTGTCCAGGGAAAACAGGAGTAACAAGCCTTGGTGTGAATTCAAGACAGAAATTTTAACTGAATACGAATAGAACGAGGGGACGCTGAACTGTCTTGCCAGGGTCAAGGTGGCTCTAGTTGAAATGGGTAAGATGATATGAATAGGTCTATATCTTCACAGCTCTTTGTGCTCAGGTCCCACTAACACACCTGGGAGCGTTTTCTGAAGAAAATATCTAGAAACGTCTTAAGCCCTAGAGCCCACGGAGTACTGCATGTGACTAGGAAAGACCAGGAGAGTTTTGACCCTACCACTCTGTGAAGAAGCTGACGCTGAGCTGATGCGAACACACAGCTCCCAAAGCACGTTAAGGGCAAAGCAAGGACCAGCTCAATTTTTCAGCCTCTAGCTGAGAGAAAGTTTAACAGGCTCACCTGGCATCTCTCCCCTACGGGTGCATTTTAACATTTTCCTTCAGAGAAAGAAAACGGTAGGCAATATCCTACTTTTGGATACACAGCATTTCCTGATGCAGGTCAGCTGGGCACTGAAATCCACACTTACCCCTCACTTCTGTGTGTCTAGGCACTGAGGATCTTCTAAAGGTTTGACCTGATTCCCAAAGTAATGAAAGGAAAGCCTTTGTGCATATATCTCAGGAAGAATAGCTTGGAACACTCACTATGTTTGAGGTCAGTTAGGCATAAAACAATGAGGAAATGTATTCACTAATCTCACAGGTCTCAGAACTGAGATAGATAAACCTGGACTACATCCCAAAATGAATTTCAAGTGTGCCAGGAAAGGTACTAATTAACAACTACAGGTTTGGAGGACACATCTAAGGCTGCTGTGTTTTCTTTGTTACAGGCGGCCATGGCTCATTCAGATTTGGCTCTTTCAGTCCTCTGAGTAGGCAGAAGTGTCACAGCTTGCTGCCTAGGGACTAGTTATGGCCAAGAGTCTTCAAGAAAACACTGTGTGTGTCACTGCCTAGTGAAGGTTTTAGTGGTTGTAGTGCTCAGCTCTAATGGGGTGACAGTGATGTGGCCATCCTCAGATGGTCTAATTACAAGAAAGTTGATCCCTTGTGAGTCTTAGGATGGAGTCAGTGGGTAGTGGATAGTAGCTAGCCTCTAAACGCTCCTGGAGTCACACTTGCTGGGGGATGGTCTTTATGTATGTTATGAATATGTGTTGCTCTGATTGGTTGATACATAAAGCTGCATTGGCCTATGGCAAGGCAGCTTAGAGGCAGGCAGGAAATCCAAGCACATATATGGAGAAAAGAAAGGAAAGGAAGTGAGATGCCAGCCACCGCCAAAGGAGCAGCAAGATGCCAGCAGACCGGTAATGCCACGGCCACACGGCAACTTATAGATGAATAGAAATGGGTTGAGTTATAAGAGCTAGCTATCAAGAAGCTTGCCATAGGCCATATAATTGGTAATTAATATAAGGCTCTAAATGGTTATTTTATAAGTGGCTGCGGGACCACTGGGCTGGGTGGGACTGGAGAAAAGTGGGACTGTGGAGTCTGACGGGACCGGAGAAACCTTCTGGCTACACACACTAGCTACTGAATGGAGAAGAATAAACATTTGCTAGCTTCCATTACAGGAATATGGGACTTCTGTGTTGTTACAGCTTTGTTACACTTTTCAGGACAATGTTTCTTCAACATGGCATATTTTTATGATAAAAGGGGCATACAAGCCAAAGCACAAATATAAACATAACATTAATTCATTAATTTAAACATCTAGCAAATATTTAAATAATTAAATTAACAAATAGGTTGTCCATGAAAGAAACTGTTCTCACCTCAAAGGAATAAAAGATATGGCTTATTCTGGAGCCAAATATGAGTGACCATAGCCCCCAAACACAGAATTAGGGTACCTCAAATAACATATTCCATTGAAGCAGCAATTTCATGAACTTGTTTTTTTATACATATAAAAAATTTTCATGTGTATGAGTGTTTTGCCTACATGAATATCTATTTACCACATACATGAAGTATTCATTGGAGCCAGAAAGAGGCGTCAGATCCTCTGGATCATGTGGATACTTGAAATTGAACCTAGGTCCTCTAGAAGAGCAACATGTGCTCTTACTCACTAAGGCATCTCTCCAGATCCTTTATAAGCTTTTTATACTAATTGAACAAAGGTGGTCATAAATTAAGACACTTTTCAAATACATCAGTGAGTACATTGGGTAGGCAGGTTATAACAAACCAGAAAAAAGTGCAATAGACCTCCGATGAGGACGGTATTCTTAGCCCTTAGGTTGGTGGAAACTTAGGGTCTGTTCATCTACTCCAAAGAATTTTTATCTGTCAGTCACTGTATATCAGACCTGACACAGAGGAAGACAAAGAATGGCTATGTTAGGGGCTACCGACAGGCTAAGGTAAGTTGTATTTAGGCTCTGGGTCCACAACATTCTAACACCTCATGTCATTGGATGAAGATCTAATCCGTCAGCCTTTGTAGGCACAAATTCTTTTCAGGAATTCTCATCCACAGGGTCAAGAATCTTAAGTCAATAATTTAGCATAAGTTGATAATTTTAATATAAGTCTTATTACAAGTCTACCCCTTGTACTGTCAGCACTCAAGAGAGGGAAAAGCAATCATGAATTTGAAGGCATCTTGGGCTATATTGTGAGTTCCTGACTAGTTCCAGCCCAAAGTATTAATCAGAAATTTAGCCATGTATTATTTCTTCCACTGAACCATGCAACACTTAAAAACCTAACGGGCTGTTCAAAGTCCAGACTCTGCAGATTTTTTTTCTTTCTCTGGCCTGTTTTTTAAGTACACTGAGGAAAGAGTTCCCCTTGGCTCTCTGTTCAAAACTCTCTGATGTCATGGAGGCAAACCCTTTTCAACACATCCAACTGATGACAGTCTGAAGCGTTGTAAACAACAGGCATGGAGCAGACAAACAGAATGTATGGGATATATGACTGGGAAGAAGAGAGCAAGTTCAGATCTCTCAGAAGAGAGCTGACACTTTAAAGTACAAAAAATGGGGAGGAAAGGGGAGGGGGGAGAGGGAGGAAGGAGAGGGAGGTGGGGATGAGGGAGGAAGGAAAAAGAGAACTTTTTAAAAGACATATTCATTTAAGATTCATGTTCAAAGTGGCAAGTCAAAGAAAAGGGCTCTGCTTCTGGCTGTACCAGCTTGGAGTTGGAGTTGAGCCCTGAGCTCTCAGCTTCCCAGTTTGCCAGGGTCCAGGATCCTCTCCGATAGGCTTCAACCACCATTAACTCTGTAGTGCTCTTCCCATGGACCATGGACAGAAATCCCCCTGAATCCATGAGCCCAAATAAATCCCTCCTCCCCTACAGCAAAAAGGAGAAATGCATTCAAAGATAAAATATTTTCCTTGTAGGAAAAGCAAAAACATACAGCTGACTGTTACAAAGTTGTTATTAATAATCTCCTCCTCATCCTCCTTCTCCTTCCTCTTCTTTCACTTCTTTTCTTTCATTTTCTTTGGGCAAGGTAGAAGTCGAGGGTTGGGATGGTTATTAGGTGATATTGAGCCAAGGAAGTCAAAAGTGATCATTCTAGCCAGTTGCACGCTCCAAGAAACCTGAAGTCCCTCCAAGCTGCGAGTGTCTGATACTTCCTGAGGCTGCTATAACGTGTCCAGACGAGGCCTCCGACACTGGGGCCCCCCTGGCTCTGTCAAATGGAAAGACTGCAGGTCACAGAGCCTGCAGGGATGCTGAGGGACTTTCTACAAACAGTGATGGGCCACAGACAGGCTTATCTATCCCATGGCACCAACGGGTCATTTTCCCCCTTTATACACTGTGACTAACCTTTTGCCTTGATATTCTGCAATTTCCTTCGTTTCTTGTCGACTCTCTTGTTCATATCCAAGGGAAACGTGGAGAGGCACTTAGAACACACACACACACACACACACACACACACACACACACACACTCACAAACACACACACACACACACACACCAAACAACACCACCACCACCACCCTGGGAAACTCTGGGACATTCTACTTTTCTTAAGGCTGGTGTCTAAGCTTTCTTTGTTGTAGCATTTTCTTTGCAAATAGTGAAAACTGGATGTGTCCCTGGTACCGAAATCCAGCCCTCCCCAGAGCTAAATGAAGCCTCAAAGTTGCTCTTCTCCAGTACAATGACAATTTTTCTGTCGCAGCTCATTTCCTACTTTTCTTTTGGAAGACTCCCCTATAGCATTATCTAGCACTTGAGCCATTCGGACAGTGACCTGCTTGGTTCTGGACTTTGGATTTCTCAAAAAAGTGTCCCTATGTGCCCATAGTCGATGGGCCTTTCACACACCGATCAAGGGCTGTGTCTGCAGGGCTGACTTGACCTTTCCCTTCTGCGGGAGGCATTTAAATGTCTTCCAAACTCATTCATTTTGTTTCACCTGCTGGGACTCATGTTTACATACAACAATGCTGTAAGAACCTATTGAGAAATCCTCTGTGCTGTCGCTAATGTGTTTTCATTCTCGAACAGAGCAGGGCTTTATTGTGCAGCCCTCCACTGACACTCTATTCATGCTTTCCATTATCCCCCAGCTTTGTCTTCAGCTAAACACATTCTCTTTCTTTTTTTCCCCCTCCTCCGAGTGATTATTTGCATGAAGATTTGCATTTAAATGGGTGTGGAAAGTACATTAACAACACCTACACTAACCATGTAAAAACTGCACTGCATTTGTTGCTGTCAAACATGAATGGGAAAAAAATTCAATGAATGTTTTGTAAGGAGAGTCCTCAGGTAACTGCGGTTTAGACACAAAGACACTTCATTAGATTGTATTTAATACTGATTATGCATATAGAAGTATATGAATACCAATGCCCTATTCCCGAAGGGGATGCTATGAAATTTGGCACAGTTACATGCTCAACACAGGAGGCGAGCATATTTCAGTATGTGGGTGAAATCTAAAGGCTCCTGAATGGGTTGAGAGGCTTTCCAGGGCTAGTCCATTTTCCAGCTTTATGTCCTTGCTAACAGAATAAGGAAGCAAAGGGGGATAGAATTTTAATATACTGCATTTTATGGCAACTCCTCAGGGCTTTTCTTTTTCCTTGAGCAGCTCAAACAATAAGCGTGACATAAGAAGACTCTACACCACAGAGAGGAAGGGGGAAAAATAAAAGAAGAGGGAATGGAGGCAGAGGGGAAGAATGGAGAGAGATGTTTGCTTCCTGTTTGGGGTCTAGCCAGTTTTTAATGAAAAGGAAAAAAAATCTGGGAGAAGGGGGAGAGACAGAAGAAGGCTAAGAAGAAGAAGAAAGTCATGCTACAGGGTAATATAAATCAGACAGTGAGTATGCCCACAGGAGAGGGAGAGGAGAGGAGAGCAGAAGCCAATTCAAGAAGGCTGTAAAAGAGCCTCGGTGCTTTCTACACAAAGCAGGGGCTCTGGGTTATCATTCAGTATTACGAGGGAGAAAATTAAACTGGTCTTGGCAAAAAGGATTCTATTAAGGGATAATATCTTCCCTTTATTGTTAATTATTTTATGTTTACAGTAGTCAGTGTAAATGTATATTATTCTTACAGTAACACACGGCTTAGCATAAATAATTTACCCAGGATATATGGCTAATTTCTAATTAACTTCCAGCTCTGTTAGTTTGCTTTAGATTAAAGCCCTTTCTCTCCCTAACAAGTCCTTGAAGGAGAGCAGACAACCTAATTACAGTCATTCATTGCGGAATATTTATATTTAGCCATTTAAAAAAAAAAGGTAATATCAAATGAGAAACGCGGTGGAAAATGAAGAGGAAGCAGAAAAGGCTGCAGTGGAGGGAGGGGAAATTTATTGTTTGTCTTTGTGTTTTTATGTCTACACAAGAAAATAAATAGGTCAGAGAAATTTATCAGCAGGCTGAATGCAACCCAGTACTATACCTCTGTGTTCCCAAATACAATTATTGTTTATTGCTTAAAAACAATTTTCCATAGGCTGTATGCACTAAAGAGAAATCCATAAACATCAGAAACAACTCTCTAACAAGTCTTCATTGTTTATGTGGATGGAGAAAGAAAAAAATCCATATTTTCCTTCCTGTTAACCTAGAATGGACCTGAATAGAGCAAATCCAGTGAGTCACATGAGCTTTGGAATGCAACAATAGCAGAATCTGATTTTGTACATTATGGTTAGGGTCCTCCACACCCCGCCATAACAAGGTAATAAATAATGTGGGCTCTAAAACCAGGCACATAGCCTCAGTAATTGACGTGCTGTCTGCCTGAGACACAATGCTCTCCGAATGCGAGGGACTAGCCTGAGTCACAGAGCTCTGGGAAATTCACCATGGGAATGTTCTGGAATAAACACTCCTTTGTGTACAGCCTCACCCTCCGCGCTGAAGCATCTTTAAAAAGCGACACAAAAATGGGATCAGTCCTGGCTTTGTACCTGTGTCATTGTAGTTGACACAACAGAGGAAAGTCCTCTCCCCCTGAGACTTTTATATCTTGAACATATCTGCGACACCTTTGGACTTGGGACACCACCGCTCTGAATTCACTGAGGTTTAGATAAGTATAGCGCATGAGTCTTAATGCGCATTTACAATACATGGTTGTTATTGTTCCTTTGGAGCTCTTCATGCGTTTTTATAGTCTCCCCCCCAAAAAAAACCCCCCAAAACAAAAAACCAATTTCCCCTCAAAGAGTATTGAGGGAAAACGTCTGCCTGAAGATTTATGTTGAGACTGTACAGAAAACCAAAGCCAAACAGCCTAGCGTGTACATTCATCTTGCTAAAGACTGCACGCACTCGGGTGCATATTTGTTCTTCAAAGAGTGTGGGGGACATCAAACGCTCTCTTTGTCGTTTCTAAGTCTGGCTACAGTTTCCCCTGCCCTTTTCTGTTTCCTTCTCTCTCTCTCTCTCTCCAAAATAGAAGGCCATGCAGGGAACAAATACAGAGATAGAGAGAGCAAAGAATTTCTGGGGATAACGGTAAAAGGGAGAATGTTTAAAATCAACCCAGAGGAGCTGGTAGCTCACTTAGGCAAAGCTGGTGGGGAAATTCTGGAAAATGGAGCCCGGTGGTACCAATGAATGCAGGATCAGAACTAACGGGCGTGCCTTCCCTTTTCCTCTCCCAGTGGCTCTTTAGCGGTATTACATAATTTCTACCCAAACACCGGGTGGGTAGGCGTCCCAATTATTCTGTTTTGTCTGCCAATCTTGGTGCTTTCTCTGCACAGGCCTCTCTCCCAGGGGGCTAACTGTTTAATGCCTGAACCATTGGGCTCCTCTGCCAGCTGGCTTTCAGTTTGGGTTGGCTAATAGGAGGTCCTGGCTGGAGATCAGAGGGCGGAAGAAAGGAGCTCAAGTCGTTTCTTCCTGCTCCCTCTGTGCCTTGGTGTTGTTGCGCGTCTGGCATGAGTTCCTCCATGATCCCAATGCTTTCCAAGCCCTGGGCCCCTTGGCTTCCAGCTCCGAACACTGATAACACAGGGTACTAAAAGCTTCTTCTCAGTGTTCATCTTGGGGCTCACCCCTTCCTAATCTTGCTTACACCTCTGCAAGTAATCACTCCATTACCGTGCATTTGCTGGGCTCTGACAAATATGGTAAGTGGATAGATAGAAGAATCAGGTCGGCAAATACCCTGCCCACTTCACTCACATACACAGTGCCTGAAATACTCCACAGCTCAACGGACTGCACAGTTTCGGAGAATTCTTTCTATGGCTGCCAAAATGATGAATCTTTCAAGTTCTTGGCTGCTTTTATTATGTAGATGAACCGCGTTGCTTTGGTTCGACATGAAGTCCTTGTGTGCTTTAGTAAGGTGACACAGATGACAGAGATTCAATCCTTAAAAGGAAAGGGAGTGGGTGATCAGTCCTTGAAACTGGACAGCCCCGCAGCATAGTAGCTTTTAGACATGGTTAGGGTTGGCGATTTGAATGATGCCCTAGGACTCTGCATCCTTCCATCAAGATCTCAACTTGATTTTCCTCTGTGTCTGCTGCTTTGTCTTTTGACTGAATTATTCTCATGGGTCAGAATTCCCCCTGGGAGCTCCCAGCTTACACTGCCCTCCTCACCTCATCAAACCGTGTGAATGGTGGAGTGTATGCCCACGTCAAGGAAATAAGGACTGTTCTGTAACCTCTGAAAAGGGCAGCCTTTGGAGGATAAAATGCTGCCGAGTAGAAAGAGGAAAAGAGAACTGTATGATGATGTACATACATGTTGTACGTTCTAAACAGTTTGCAGAAACATCGTCAGTGAATATAGAAATGAAAATTGAGGGCCCCAGTGTGTGAGGTGGAAGGAACCTGTGAGCAGCTTACACTGAACACAGTTGTGACCCCCACAGCTGCCCGAAACACCTGTCTGTGGTCCATAGATAAATACCCATAAAAAACAACTGTGTCTGTCTAGTCTCTGTTTTGTGGAAAAACTAAGATAAGGGATTTTTGGAAAGAACGCTGAATATATTACCTTATGTCCAGTGGATGGGCAATCAATTTTAATTACCCTATTTATGAATGGGAGAGAAAGATAAGACATGCAAAAGCCTCTCTGAAAAACAAAACATTTGTTTGGGCAAAGTGATTTCCTTCGAATACAGTTCAGCCACTAACTTATGAACCCTTAGGCATGCTCATGAAAACCTGAAGCTCTTGGTTCATTGTTCCTCTGGGAAGTGGGAAGGAGTGGAGAAGTTAGAGGCAGAATTGTCCTTTGAATTCTTTCCTACTTTTAATGGAGCTTTTGGCAAGAGAGAATCAGCAATTAGTCACTGGGCTTAAGTTTTGATTTTACGTCATTACTCAGGAAACAGATAAAATTTAAAAAATTAGTAATATTTGCTCCCTGAACATTTCTTTAAGAGAAAGCATTTCAAAAGAAAGCATGTTAGCAGTAGTCAAATGCCATCAAAGACCAGGAAGGAAAGAGGCAAGATGATTGCTACTTTTCATTATTACTTATATTTAATATATATGAAATAATATTATTTATATTTAATAACTCCTTTGGCCTTAGACTGTCCTCTTTTGGTTGTGACGTTCTAAATCCTGATAGATAATTTTACTGATGGTTCTTGGGACCACATGGAGGAAGAAGCCTCTCAGTTCATTTCCTATCCATTCTTGAAGAAGACGGTTGGGAGGTCCTTACCAGACATCCTCCAGAGCACGTGGGGCAAGACTCACCCGAGAAGCTTGGGCTTGTGGTAGCTACTCTCCAAAGATGGTTCCCTCTCCAGTGAAATCTGAGCCGTGTCGACTACACCCCTTGAATCTAGGCTGGCTAAAAAGAGGTGGAAACGCCTCTACTCACAGCCAAGCACAGGAGAAAGTCTAGTCCATTTTGCCAGATCTCTGAAGGGGAGCCAGCTCCACCAAAGAAGAGGTACTACCCAGAGATTCTTCATTGTGAGGAATCCAAGCTAGCCACATGGCGAGGACATGTTGGGAGAGAAATGCCTGGTCGTTACTGAGCAGTTCCACTGCTGAGCCAGTGAGCTGATAATGTACTGAAGGTAAGCAGTGAGGCCATTGTAGCTGACTAGTTATGTCTATAATTTACAGGACTCCAACCTCATCTGCCACCTGATTGCAACTGCGCGTGAGAGAATCCATGTGGGAAGACCACTCCACAGAGCCCCACCAACTCTAGAACCACAAGATATGATAATACACACATGATATAATACTTGTTTAAAGCCACAGAACATTGGATGATTTGTTGTGCACCAATATATTATTGAAACAAGTCTTCTCAATAGACAGCTGAATGGTTGGCTCTGCAGTGCCCAAAATGGTCCATGAAGGTCAGGTGACTTGGTGTGAGTTTTAATTTGGTCCAGGAATTGTGGTTGTGAAGGATAAAGGACACCTCAAAGACTAGATTGCTTTGTCTGCCAGACTTCCTGTCCCTACAGGCATTCTCATTCCCATTATGAGATTATTCCAATCCCTTTTCAATACTCCTATATTCTATAGATGTTTAAGCTTAGCAGTGCAAGTAGTTTCTCTGTGGATGCTTCTCTGACCCCAATTTACCTTTAATCTCTGAAGTTAGTATCCAATATTGCATGCCATAAATATAGTTTTGAGTAATATGGAGAAATACAGTATTATAATTTCCATGCAATAATGCATACCTATCAATAATATTCTATACTTCCTCAAATGAGTAGGCTGGAGGAAGGGGGTCTCATAAACAGGCAAATAACTACTGAGAAATGCCATAGGAAAATCTCATTTAGAGTTAAGAGAGATGCTATAATCATTCAACAATATTAATATTTGTACCCTATTGTTACTATAAAGATGTCTTTTATGAAAAATTTTGAGGATGCAATGAGAGAAAAAAACAACCTCTGACATGTGAATTTAGAATCGAGTTGTAATTGAGTAAAGAACTGGTATTTACTAGCACTCATGGGTAACCCTCGCATGTAGACTAAATGTGCTCATTTAGTCCTCAGAAAAATCTATCTAGTACATAGTTTAGAGAATATAGATGAGAAAAATTCAACAAGAGAGATTACATAGCCCATGATCATGGAGCTAATAAGCGATGGAAATGAGTAGATGCCTCTTATTGTCATGAATATAGAAAAATGGATTTTCACATCTTTTTATATGACTTATGTTAGTAGGCTTTGTCATTGATCATCAGCATTCCCCAAGAACTTAACAATTGAGAACATCAACCCTTGCCCCAGACTTACTATACAGGATCTGCATTTTAGCAAGATCTGCATTTTAAGCCTGGGTGACTGAAATGCATGTCCAAGTTTCAAGAGGTACTGAGCTAGAAAGTAGATGCTGGAGGACTTCTAAGAAAGAAGTTGTCATTGTGACCTTCCAGGGGCAGGAGTTGATTGCATGCCTAGAAAAATGGGTTCTATGATTCTGTAAGAGGGAGGCTCCTTTGTGAGTTAAGAACTCATGAAACCATTATGCAGAATGAAAATTTAGAAAATAGTCTTTTAATGTATTTGCTTTGTAAAAAAAAAAATCTGGGGAAAATGTGGTTGGGTCTAAGAGGCAGGCTGATCTATAAGTGGGCACACTCTTGGGGCCAGGACATAGTTGATTCTATTCTCTAGACTGCCATGTCTTCCCTTACTAATCCTCACATGTACAATGTGTCAGCTCGGTCCTGGAAGATGGATGAACTTCCAAAGGGTCATTTGACTTGTCTACGGTGGCCTACAAATAGTTGCCAGAACTCTCCACACAGTCATAAATATACTTCATCACTTGAAGAAAAACCAAACCAAACAACAACAACAACAACAAAAGACACTCCAACTGCTGAAGAAATTCGGCTAGGTCATCCATTTCAGAGATGAGACAGCAATACAGGTGACATTGCTGACCAAGGAATGAGAAGGATAAACCCTTGGGAAGTAGGTAGGAGAACGAAAGGAGGAGGAAAGGTAGAGGGTGGAGGAAGTCTCAGGATGTAATTTCCTGCCTTGACTTTGAATTTGGTTTTAAAATATCTCAAAGGACTGGAGCAAGTTGATGAGATATCTAACAGATGGGCAGAGAAAGCTAAAGGGGAAGGCGAGGGAGTCGAGGGGAAATCTGTTTTCACCAGTATATAAAAAGCAAATCCATGGACAGATGCCGCGGAACAGGAATCTCATCTAGCTAATTCAGGACAACTGTATACGCTACAGAGGGGGACCCATTATTGCTCATCCTTTATACACCCAACGGTGGAAACTTGACCTTTCATTCAGAGGCTGTATGAGAATACACATGTCATAGGATTTACGTTGCCTCTTTAAACAGAAAGTATAATAACAAGGTTGATTCTGTGGGCAAAGCTGAGAACAGAAAACAGTGCCGGATGCAGCAAGAGAATGCTCCCAAATAGTGGGTGGCGATCATGAAGCCCATCCTCGGCTTCACAGGAAACTTTTCTCAAGGAAGAAAGCATGGGCTCGGAGCCAGAACTGGGCTGGGAAATGGGTTTTGTCCTTATGCGTTTCTGAGCTGTGGATTTCTTACCTGTAATTGGCAACAATCTTGACAGGCTCTTCTGGGAATGCTTTGTGACAATGACTCTGAAAGACCCCATTTCTCCACATTCAGCTCCTTGCTTGTCCATCTTAGGCACTCTTGAACCCATCTATGTTTCCCATCATTGTTATCTCTCAGTTAGACCCCAAGTGCTGAGTCCTCCTTACTGAACTACTCTTACCATGTCCTTGTGGTCTTTCCATTCCGATTTTGCTTTTTCTTCCAAGATATTTATACCGCAGGCCCCGGCCCACCATTAAATGTTGTCTTTTCCAGTCTTTGACCTCCTTCTCATTCACTGCAACTTATTTTGTTGTTTAGACAACATTTCCATTCCTAGAGGTTTACCTTCATGAGCTCAGGGTGTGTGTCTGTTTTGTTCATCTCTGTATTTATTTTCACTTTTGAGCACAATGGTGCTCACTTGGTTCTCCCAAATAGTGAATGATGACATCAAATCAATAAATTCTATCCCAGTGTTCCCTGCTGGAAGACAGAGTATTTCTCAAAGCCTGAAGGAGAGTAGTAGGTAGAGTCTAAATATTGATCCTTGATCACTGGTCCCACCTACCACTCACTTAAAGGATAGAGGGAGAAGCCACATGGATATTGTATCTTTGAGAACTTATAGAATGACATCTGCAGATTAGATACAGTGTCTGAACCCAGACTAAAGAAAGCAACAGCAGAACTGGGAATAAAAAGTGTTGACAGCAAAGCTTTCCAAGTAATGGGGCTGGAGACGTAGCTCAATAGGTACAGTGTTAGCCTAGTATGGATGAAGTCCTCGGTTCGATTCCCTGCATCACATAAAACCTGCTGTGCTAGTAGCTGCTTGTAATTCCAGCACTCTAGAGGTGGAGGAATGAAAAGTTCAAAGTTATCCTTAGCTCCATAGGAAGTTTGAGGCCAGGCTGCCCCCAAAGGAAAAAACAATGACAATATCATCCCCCAAATAAAACAAATTATGATATTTTGTAACTCATTTTTCACACCATCAAGAATGTTTTACCAGTGTTCCTGTCTTCTTTTGTGTAGTATTTAAGATAGAAGATCAACACACACACACACACACACACACACACACACACACACACGCACACACACACACACGACCATAAATAAAACATTACCATCTTAATAAAGGAGCATTTTAATTGTCTAATCAATTTTTAATTTTTATCGAGTGCCTTGTTTTGTTTTGTTTTTTTTTTTTATTCCCACTTGGAAGTAGCCTTCTGTTCCTTTAAAATTGGCTTGTTCACATTTCAGAATTATCCCATGTAATCTAATCTCTGCAAGTTCATCTTTTGCAGTTGCTAATAATAGCGTGATATGATTAATTTCCAAAGACTCTCATTAGTAATAGTATTCATTTCAGATCCTCGTTAACCTGTCAGATAAGAGCTTTGGGTGCTTCATTGCTGGAATCAAGGCAGGTTCCAAGAAGCTCTAATTACTTGGAAGGCAGTGTTGCATGCTATCTTTCAGAGTGTTTATGTGTGTTGGCTCAAATTTGGTCCAAGAGACATGTTTCCTAGAATCTCTTGGATTAGGGATCTTTTCATAGACTAGGTGAAAGAGGGACTGTAAAGAACTCAAGTCTGATCTTTCCCTTACTGTTCTGTCTAGACTTCTGTCTTGGACTGGAGCCTTTTTAGGGCTTAACTATTTTGGTTATGTCTGGTAGATGCGGTTGTGGAGGATCCAGCATTTTCAATCTCTCAGCTGGTCATATTGAAGGCAGCATTTGAGAACACACAAGGGCCCAACAGAGCCACAGAAAATGGCCTTGGTTGACTGACTTTTGAGTTCTTTTGAGACTGACATGGGTCTAACATTGCTACAACATGTTTAGGACCATTAGCACTTGGGCCTATTGTGTCTGGCGGTGTCCTCTGAGAATTCTCAGTATGTAGCCATCTCTTCCAGGATTCTTCTTCCAGAAAAGATAATTTTAAAGACACATGACCACATAGAGCCAAGTGGGTAACTATACCCAGACAGAGTTGGATAAATTTGAGAATAATCTTCAGTAAGATAAATGGAGAAATATGCCATTCCCATTCTTAAAGATTTTTTTAAAATTTAGTTTAAATTTTTTAATTGGGCATGTTTGTGTGTTTATATGCACACCATGAGTGGAGGTACCCTCAGAGACCAGAGACTGAGGATGTCTCTGGCGCTGGAGTTAGAGGCGTAGGTCACCTGACCTGGGTGCCGGAAACTAAACTCAGGTTCTCTGTAAGATGAGTGGGTACTGTTAACCACTATGCTCTCACTCTAGCCAGGATTTCCACTCTTACACCACTGGTTTTCAACCTTCATTTTTATAGCCAATGACATATTGATGTCATTTTCTGGTTAGGGGTTCAGACATACTAAAGGAATTGACCTTTTGTACCAGGGGCTTTATAAACTACACCAGGAATGAGGTCAAGTGGCTGTTTAGAATGAAAGGCAGGGTACCACCTGAGATGAAGGCTATATCATGTTTAAAAACAATTCTGTTAGCACATGAAGTATGTACAATTATGATAGATTTGTTACACTACGTTGAGAAAATGTGAATGGGCAGGATGGAGAACAACAACAAAATCTTCTCATCTGTCTATTACTTAGACTCATATCCACTCTTGGTGTTCTCCCATCTGCTCTTCACGGTGCTGTCTTACGGGAATGTGCATACACATTCACGTGCATGAGAGTAATATTTAGATGCATGTAGAAATAAGCAGAGCAAAATCCCTAATCATATAAACTCAGATTACTCAGCAACATTTATCCTTGGGTTTTTTTTAACTGATCTGATCTTCCCTTTGAGGACCCTACTCCCTGCCTGGGGGAATAAAAATCAAATCTGAATTTAGTCAAATAAACCCAATCTGATGTCACTCGAACATTAAAGATTCTCTAAATAACCCAGGCTCTTCTTTGACTCCAGTGAAATTCGTGTTTGCCGAGTTCTGTCCCTTCCTCTAACTCCTCTCCAACAGGGTCCCTGCATGGTGCGTGCGACCTCACGAACTGAAAGAAGGAACCTTTGGGCATTTTCTGACAGGTTTTGCTCCTTTTGTTGTTGACCTCTGAGGCACTCAGCCCAAGGTGGCATTTTCAGGTTCCAAGTGCCCACTGCTTGTGTGTGAGCATCACTAAGTCTAGTTCCCTGGTACACAGCACATGCATTTTCTGGAGACAGAAACTGTGTTTGCTACCATATAAGAGAGCTTGCTGCCATGCTGGGCTGGAACTCTGCCTACTGAGAGTGTGGAGGAAGTTTGAACATATGAAAATGGTCTGGCCAGTCAGCCTGGGATTTAGAAATTACTTTAAGTACTGCTGAGAGTGAGAAATGAGGGGTCTAACAATTGAGCACAGTGGAGCTGTCTTTTTCTGAAAAGGCTTCATTCTGCTTTGAAAATTCAGCATTACCTGCCTTGCCCTCTCATCTGGGTCAAGATTTGTTCTCATAGACTGTTGCCAGGGCAACGATGCCTGTGGCTTTTCAAGGTGTTTTGGGAGAGACTGGAGAGCTCTTTTTGTCTGTTGGTGAAGCTACTTGGGGATAAGAGAGAGGCCTTTTGTCAACTTGTCTCATATTAAGATTACGTTAATAAGCATCACTCATGTAAATCTCATAGGCAAACAGTAGTTCTGGGCTTGAGAGTACCTATTGCCAACCAGAATTCTCCTGCTTTCTCCATGCTTCCTCACAGACCTGCTTTCAAAACACGAATAGGTCAGATTGTTTTACCTGCTCTATGACCTCTGGAAATCAAAATCAGGTTTGGGTTAGTGGCCATTGAAGGCAGCTCGTGAAATGTGAATTGTTTCAAAAGAAATTCACTGATATGCTTGGTTGTAGATAGACTAATATTTGGGATAAGTGATATAGTGTTTGATAGATACCAAGAAGATCTTGGGATTAACACTAGGAGGTCCCCCTCACAGCAGTATGCATGAAAATATATAATGGTTCCTGTGTAAAACATCCCTAAAAACTCCTAAGAAGAATTAGTCCTCAGTTGGCCAAGGTATTGAGAGGTGATTGGATCATGGGGCCACTAATCTCATCAATGGATGAATTAATTGGTGAATAGACTAGAGGTAGGGTCTAATTGGGGGAAGAAGGTCACAGGGGACTTGCCTTCAAAGTGCATATCTATTCCCTGGGTTTTCTCTCTCGATTTCTCTTCTTCCCCAAACCCACCCTCTCTTGGGCACCTCTGCCACAATGGTCTGCGTCTGGTTTCTCCTGCTGTGTTAAAACTGTTACCAAACACATGTTGGTGAGAGAAGGGTTTATTGGGCTTACACTTTATGATCATGATACATCATTGAGGGAAGTCAGGGCAGAAACTTAAGTCAGGAACCAGGAGGCAGGAACCAAAGCAGAGGCCATGGAGGAGCACTGCTTAACGGCTTGCTCAGTTTGTTTTCTTATATACCCCAAGACCACCTGGCCAGCGATAGCACCACACTAATCATTAGTCAAGAAAATGTTCCATAGGCTTGCCTACAAGCTAATCCTAAAGGAGGAATTTTCTCAAGTAAAGTTTCCTCTTCCCAGATGACTCTAGCTGTGTCAGGTTGACAACAAACAAACAAACAAAAACCAACAATAACAACAAAACCAAAAACTAGCTAGGACACACACCCACCCTCTACAGGTGTGCTACCTGTCTCATACAGAAATAAAACCAAGCAACCATAGACAGACTTGGGAAAGAATGTAGCAAATAAGCTTTCTTCCTTGCTGTTGTTCTTTCCAGGTATGTTCCACAGCATCAGAAACTGTCTCAGTGGGTAACAGAGGCAATTGGAGATCCCCTCCACCCCCCGGAGACACACCTCCTCCAACAAGCCCACACCTCTCAATCCTTCTTAAACAGTCCACCGACCGGGAAACAAAGATTCAAATAGATGAGCCTGTGGGGACCAGTCTCATTTAAACCACCGAAGTCTGAGAACAGAATAGACTTGACTAGAAACCAGAGGCAGGAGTTGGATAGAGTTGTGGGTGAAAAGTCAGGAGGCCCTTGGTTGTCTCTCTGTTAGAAGCAGATTTTGCATATGAAGAATAAGCAAAGAAGTTGAACTTTCCCTCCAATTTGCATTTGCTAATAAAATTACCTTTGGACTATATTCCTCTTCTGTCAAGGAAACAAATACCTAGTAACGTGCTTCCAAAAGGTAGCATACAACCATGAGCAGGCTGAACCTGACGGTAGAAATTCGAGACAGGAGAGCGGAAGCTGTGGCTTTCTGACTTTGACATTAATCGAGTCTTGATTACATAGCACAAGCAACAAAAAGCTTGATTAAATGACTTTACTTCATTGATGTCTTTAAATAGCTGAATATGTAATTTGTAATTTTACCAACTCAGTTACCTTTGGGTTACCATGGTGATAAAGTATATGCCGAAATGACATTTGACATTAATGTTATTATTTTAATTTACAATCAGTGAAACAATAGCACTCCTCTTCCAATCTGCTTCATTTTAAGGCAACTGAGGAACACTCACACTGCAGAATTATAGTATATTAAAGAGAAAAGGTTACATCCGATTCACCCATCATCTAAATTAAGCTTCAAATTGCGATAGGTGGTTGGGTTAAATGATCTGACATGAAATAGGTATCTGTCTGGCCTTCTAACCTGTGGATGGTATTTGGTCCTGAGACAAGTTACATTCAAATATGTGTATAATGAGATCGAGCGCTATCAGTGCTTGAACTGAATTTGAACACAAGATGAAGGTGTGCTTATGTCAGAATTAATGCCTACTTTAAAAAAAAAAAAGTCCCAGCTAGGTGTGGTGGCGCATACCTATAGTCTCAGCACCTAGCAAATGGGAAAAACAGGATCAGGAGTTTTAAACCAAGCTCAGCTACGTAGAGAGTGCCAGGTCAGGCTAGGCCACACAAGACCCTATCTCATGCCTACCCACACAAAACCTTTCACTAAATATTAAGAATATTTAGACGAAATACTAAGAAGATTATATTATCATACATTTCAGAAATATAAGGAACTTTGGACATTCTTTTTATTGATGATAGACTTATGTCAAGAAAGGTGAGACAGTAGGGACCATATAAAACAATTTCCCTCTTTATTATGATTGATATTAATAATATAAGGTAGGCATGAGAAGGACCTAGAATGTCCTACTTGTCTTGGAAAAGAGTGCATGTGTGTTCCTGATTTCCCAAGACCTAGAGTTACCATGAGTTCTGTCTGTGTCTGGTGAAAATGTCTGGGATTCTTGGCTCCATTCTCTTCTCTACTCTTGACCAACCACATCTGATTTAAGATGTCCACACTGCTATGAGATAGATCATCGAATCTACTCTGAGAAAAAAGATAAAGAAAAATAGGATAAGTAATGAAAAATTTTTGTCTGAATTTGTCAAATATTACTGGACTGGACATTGGTTATATATATAATGGAGTTTTTTATCTGAATCTGTCAAATGTTAATGGACTAGACATCGTTAATGTAATCTTGACTATATGTATTGTATATACTTATTAGATAGTTTTTCTTGTATTAGTTATAAGCTTTTTTAATTTTAGACAAAAAGAGAGGAAATGTGGTGGTATTGTGTTCCCCAAAATATTGTGTACCTTAATAAACTTATCTGGGGTCAGAGACAGAACAGCCACAATATTAAACATGAGGATAGGCAGTGGTAGCATACGCCTTTAATCCTAGCATTCCAGAGACAGAAATTCATGTGTTCAAGGATACACCCAAGCATGGTGACCCACGCCTTTAATCCCAGTAAACCAGCCTTTAATCCCAGGGAGTGGTGGTAGAAAGCAGAAAGGTATATAAGGCGTGAGGACCAGAAACTAGAGGCATTTGCCCTGGAGAGGCATTTGCCCTGGAGAGGCATTTGGCCTGGGTAGACATTTGCCCTGGAGAGGCATTTGGCCTGATTAAGCATTCAGGCTTAGAAGCAGCAGTTCAGCTGAGACCCATTCTGGATGAGGACTCAGAGGCCTCCAGTCTGAGGAAACAAGACCAGCTGAGGATCCGGCGAGGTGAGGTTAGCTGTGGCTTATTCTGTCTCTCTGACCTTCCAGTGTTCACCCCAATACCCGGCTCAGGTTTGACTTTATTAATAAGACTTTTAAGATTCATGCTACACTGCTATACTGCTTCTTTTTTTTGTTTTTCGAGACAGGGTTTCTCTGTGTAGCTTTGCGCCTTTCCTGGATCTCTCTCTGTAGACCAGGCTGGCCTCGAACTCACAAAGATCCACTTGGCTCTGCCTCCCGAGTGCTGGGATTAAAGGCGTGCGTCACCACTGCCCGGCTTGCTTCTTTTGTTTTTATTCAGGGTCTCAGGTCTACCAGATGAATCTCCAATTTACTATTTAACCAGAGATGACTTTGAACTTCAGATCATTCTGTATCCACCTCCAGAGTGCTGGGGTTATGGGCATGAACTAGAATACCTGACTTATGACATGCTGGACTTTGAGCCCAGAACTTCATATTTTCAATTCAGGCACCCCAATAAGCAATCTACCACCCCCTCCACCCCCATACTATTTTGTCCTCTCTCAGTCCTCATATACATTTGTGGAAAACTTAGCTTTTTATATTAAATTTCTTTCTTTTGAGAAATCAATATTATAGGAACACATTCAGAATATCTCTTCACATTTTACTAATAGGAAACTAATATCCTATCTTTTTAAAAAATATTTCTCCTGTTTTCTGCAATGGCACATGTTTTCTTTTCAATCTGGAGATGAAGATGCGTAAGAAATATTTTAAGCCTTGCTAATATGTTGTTTTGTTAGACAGCTGTGCACAGAAATACTCTTAAAATAGAATCTGGATTTTAATGGTAAAAGCCATTGTTGCAGCATCAAATAGTGACAGAAAACATAAAATCTAAGTTTCTGTCCTTACATAAAGAATTATCTGGAAACTGACTATGGGAATTCTGAACTTGGTACCTTTCAGTTAATTATTGAGAAGTTAATTCAAATTTTTGCCACCAAATGTTCATTTTGATTATTTTTCTATTTGATCATCCAACTAGCCAACAAGAAATAAGCAAGTCCAAAATAATTAACATTCATTGAAAAAGAAAATTAAGAAATAGAAAAAGAGTGCCCCAACCAGCTGACGGAAATAAGCCAATAAGCACAGGGAAAAGCGACGAAAACATTAATTCAGGAGGTGCCCTTTCAGTTCGCCTGAGGAATCATGAGTAGCAATTTGAAATCCTGTTTTCCTCCTGGGAAGAAGTGCTGCCTGGAATATCATATAAACTCTACTGATCAAATAAAGAGGAGAGCCTCAGGCTAGAACAGAGAGAAAGAAGTTACAACAAAGAAAAACAGTGAGTTGTATGAAATGACACATTTATACACCAGCAAAGTAAAATTAGAAAACTCCTCCTCATAAATGTGATACCAGCTGCAGGAGAAAAATAGCTATATGACAGAGCCCAGACTTAAAAAACAAGATAACGTAAAGTAGATTATTTCAGAGAGTTCCCAGAACATGCCTCCCTAATACATATGTTTAGGCTCTGATTGTCATATATTAGTTTAATTTTGATAAGTGATATATAGACTTGCTTGAAATAATTGGAATGTTTTAAGAGAAATGTAATGATGAAATAACATTAAAAATGGCAAATTGGAACAAAATGATGTATACAGGTTATTAAATTTAAACAGTGCTTTGACATTTGCTTTCTTCTTTGGAGGAATAAAACTCCTGATTCAGGCAAAATGGTACCCTATGGCTTCCACGAGCCTCATGGAAAAGCTGAGAAAAGTGTAACCAATGACAAAATGAAATATTGCAGGGGCATGCTTTGACATGATGAATTTGCTTTTGCAGAAGTTCCCATTAGAAATTCAATGTCATCTATTAGGAAGGCCAGTGTGCCTTGGTTCATGCAGTAGATGGGTCCTGATAGGCAACAGATAAGGGGCATTTGTGTAAATTAAATCAGTGGGCTTGTCATTTGTGGTTCATCATTTTGTAAAACCAGAGTCCATTTGTAATGTCAATGATGAGGCTGAAAATACCTAATTGATTAGATTTTCTAAATCAGATTTTATTAGAGTAAAGCATAAAAATATCACTGAAAGCAATCTAAATGTCTGTGAAAACCTAGAATGACCAAGGGAAAAGATAATTGGAGGAAATCATGAGTGATTCACATTTGAGTCAATAAAATGTAAACAAGACTGCGTGAGTGTTTCATCTATGTACACTGGCCATCGCTTCCATGACCACGTTCAAGTTCACTGGCCATTGCTTCCATTACCACGTTCACATTCCCTTCTTCATTGAGAGCTCCTTAGTTTTCAGCTCAGTTTTTGACTTGCCATTTTTACAGTTGACCAACCCTGCCTGCTTAAATTGTTGTTGAATTCCTCCCTTTGCTAGAACTTCTGATCTCATTGACACCTCCGCCATGTTCTTTCCTAGTCAGTCTCAACATCAGAGTAGTCTAAATTACTCAGGGTTAAACATTTTTTTTTCATTTGGCTTCATTATTTTTTTGTGGTCTCTTTGGACATCATAGCTTGAAACACCACATACCTATGAGTTACATTTTTTATGGTTATTGTCTGTAAATACCATATACACATGGACTCTAGACTCATACATGCAGTTGTGTTCCCAATGGCTCCATGTAGACTACTGTTAAATATCTCATGCTACTAAGGGTAAAAGCAGGAAGTCTGAATCTTAACCCCATGCTTTCCCATGATCTTTCCATTTCAGTAAATAGTGTCTCCATTCTTTTATTTACTCAAGCTCTCAACCTAATGACCACTCTACAAAGAATGTTCTGACTGCCTGAAATCTTATCTATGAACAAACAAACAAACAGGCTGGGGATGTAGTTCAGTTAATGGAGTGCTTGCCCAACATGCGTGAAGTTCTTGATTCTGTCCCCAGCACCACAAAAAGCCAGATTAGATGGTGATGCACAGCTAAAATGCCAACACTTGGGAGGTAGAGGCAAGAATATCATATGTTCAGGGCCGTACTCAGCTCCCAACCCAGAAACATGCTTAAATCCTTTTTGAGTCTGACATCTCATGAGGAATTCACTACAAAGTTTCAGCACCTCTAACAACTGCCTGATCCTATTACATCCTTGGATGATCATGACCATCTCTTTAGATGCCTTTCTGTTTTTTCTCTTGTCTGTAGTGGATTTCCAACAAGGCGATACTTCTTTTAAAATAGACGCAAGATCAAGTCACTCATCTACCCTGACTCCTCCAAGAGCTTCCTGTACACCCAGGGTCCTTCCACTCATCTACAGGGCCCTGCATGAACTGGATTCGATTGCTTCATTTATCTCTGATTTAGTTCCTTTTTACTGTGACCCTGACTCCCATGCTCTACTCTAGCCACAGCTTTTTTTTTTTTTTTTTTTTTTTTTAAATCATGTCACTGTCAGTTAATGCTGAGGCACTTGGCCTTGACCATCTTTCACTCACATACTTCCCTGACTGTATTCCACCTTTACTAAATGTCTTTGCTCCAAAGTCTCCTCTGTCCACCCGCTGTTGACATCCACCACTGCCAGCAGACTTCCTGATAAGCAAACAAAGTAATAAATACTTGTATTGCTAAACCTGTTTTCACTGAGTATTCTTTTACCTTTATTAAAAATTACCTGTATCTGCGCTGTTGATATTCTATTCAAGAAGTTATCTCCTGTACCAATGCATTCAAGGCTATTCTCTACTTTTTCTTCTATCAGGTTCAGTGTATCTGGATTTATGTTGAGTTCTTTGATTCTCTTGGACTTGAGTTTTGTGCAGGGTGATAGATATGGGTCTATTTGCACTCTTCTTGGTCTTCTTGTGGGACTCCTAACAATGGGAGCAGGAGTTGTCTCTGACTCTTTTCCTGGCTTCTGGGACCCTACGACTCATCCTGGGTTGCCTTGCCTAGCCTTAATATAGAGCTAAATGCTTAGTCTTACTGCAGCTTGCTAGGCCATGTCTTGTCGGTATCCATGGGAAACCTGCCCTTTTCTGAATAGAAATGGAGGAGGAGTGGATGAGGTGGGGGGGTGGCTGGGAGGAGAAGAGGGAGGGGAAACTGTGGTCAGGATGTAAAATAAATAAGTAAAAATTTAAAAATTACCTGTAGCTAAAACATTATCCTCACTGGTGCCGGGGAACTGAGACAAGTGAAGACATGGCATTCATTTAAGTAAACCTCGGCTGTACTTAGAGAAAACAAGTACAGCTATTCTAGAAAAGGAATTCGAGAATCACATAGAGTCATAAAGCAGCATATTGTATTTTATTCTTCTCCACGTTCTTTGTAAGGCTGCCCCACCACCAATATGATGGGGAGTCCAATCCATTAGCAAGGCGGGACTTGGCTATCTCTTAGCCCTTCTGTACTGAATGACAAAGAATGAGTGCTCTTTATCCGTACAGGGAAGCTCCACATTCTGCAGAGCTGAACAGTGGCCACCTTATCATGGCAGAATTTCCACCTCTCATTATTCTCCCTATTTGAGTCAGCTCCAAATCCTCTGGCTTCAGTGAAATGACTCTCTCTCTCTCTCTCCTCTAACATTTTCTTTACAGTGTTGAGCATTGTTCATGCTCAATTAAGGATGATGACGAATAATGTAACCAATAGCAATTAGTAGCCTAAAAGAAAATGATGGCTGGAAAAACAGTGGGGAACTTCCCAGGAGAGTTTTATTCCTGTTTCCAGGAGCTGTATAGAAGATGTAGTGGGAAGCACTATCCACCTGGGATGGAGTGAGGCTGGACAAATAGCAAGAATAGATGACAGTAGGGAATTCTGCAATAGTGAGGTAATGAGCTGAAAGGCACAGTCGTTTTTTTTATTCTATTTTGTTTCAAAGGCTTAATTTTCACCATTATTAAATGTGACAATTATGTCTCCTTGTGAACACAGCATTGACCTAGATACTACTGCTGTGAAGTATACCATGGCATTTGGATTTCCCCTGCTTGTCTTCATTGGAAACTAGCCCCCAGTGAGATATTCTTCGCCAACAACGATCTCACTTTTCCTCTCTCCTCCTGCTATGTGCTGTGGCTGGAGTAGCTTGCCCTCTTTCTCTGGTTCTGCTTGCTGTTCAGATCCTCCCCCATCAGAGTCTTGCCCTCCTGGAACCCTCCTTATCTTCCTCTCTCACAGAAATCGCTTCTTCTTAGAAGTTTTCAAAGTATGCATTTCCCCATCCCCATCCCTAAGTCAGTCATTTTCTAAAAGGCATTGTTTGACTTCCATACAATAAGATGTGCCCATCTTTGGTGCTCAGTTGGGTGACTTTAAATATAATATGACTGCAATCAAGGGCCAGAAGGTTCCCAAATGCTCACTCATTACCGTTCTTGCCTCTAATGTTGCAGACCAGTCTTGCTTATCTATTTTTTAAATTTTCATATAAATCAGTGATTTTCACCTGAAGATGATTTCTGTACCCAGGCAGACAATGCCTGGGGACATTTTTTTTTATGGTCACATTGAGCAGGGTGGTGGGAGAACTGTTGTCAGGTGGTACGAGGAAGCCAGTGGTGGTACTAACCATCACATAGTGCAGATAGGACCAGTCCCGATCTCAAAAAACTTCTGCCTCAAATAAAACTATAAAGGATATACTCCTTCAAATATGATTTATTTTACGGAACATTGTGCCTATGAGATTTGTCCATGCCACTCTGCAAATCAGTTATTTATTACTAGGTAATATTCACCTGTATGATAAATAAGTAAATGCAAGAGTAAATGAAAACATCCATGCAGTCTATCATTCATTCATAGCCCAAAGTGATTTAATTTTGTTATTTTATGTGCATGCATATTCTCTTTGTATATATGTATGTGCATCACGTGCATGCCTGGCGCTCACAGAAGTCAGAGGAGGGCACTGAATATCCTAGGACTGGAGTTACAGACTGTTGTGAGTCATTATGTGGGTGCTGGGATTGAACCCCATCTTCTGCAAAAACAAGTGCTCTTAATCTCTAAGTCACCTCTGTAGCCCCTCAAAGTCATGTAAAATATGGCACTTTGAATACTTCTTGAGAGGCATGTGTACCTGGCTAGAGTGCAGAAAGTCAGCATGGGAAGTGTGAGGTGAGTCTTGGGCCAGAGTTTCTAGATTCACCCCTGGCTTCCTAGTTTCTTCTGCATCTCAAGTCAGAACGAGGTAGATAATAAAAGAATAATATCTGGTTATAAGACTATTGAGAGTATGAAATGAATACCTATACTTTCATTGCTTAGTATCATGTTGACTTCTAGTAACTTGGTGCCCACTTAATTCAGTGAACTTAGTTACTGGTCAAAAAAATATCATCTGTAATAGTCAATTACTAGAGGGAGGGTAAGATAATTAATATTTGGACATTTGCCAAAGCTCCAAAGTGAACTGTTATCTGAAGGTCTCTAATGAAATACACCATTCTCAACAATTTTGATTTGGCTAGTAAAAGAATTAGAGGCAGGTCACTGCTATACATATCTTAAACTACAACAAGTTTCAGAAGCTTAAAAACAAAAACCAAACAAACAAACAAAAAAAAACCTCCATTAAAAAAATTTCAGTATCATCATCTTACATCCGCTTAAAGACTGGAACTCTAGTCATCATCTACAAGAAATCCTTCTCTGGTTGGATCATAAACAAGTCTAATTTTCTTCTCTACCTCCCTTTCTGTCTATTTTTGACAGCTCAGAGTGTCTGGTACTCTCTATGATGGCAGGGTAGACCTCAAACTTGGAGGAGTTCTCCTGCCTCTGCCTCTCAAGTGCTGGATCCACAGGTGTGTATCAGCACACTAGACTTCGTTCTTTTCGAGAATGTGAGAAATCACTGCGCATGAGAGGAAAGGGGCAAAAAGTGTTTTAGATGTTAATGTCAAATACTTTTTGAAAGAAATCCTATTAAAATAAACAACTTATTCATATGTGTGAATGAAGAAATTGGCAGATGACGTCACTAAATCCAAATTCTTATAATACTTTTTGAGGCTTATGTAATGTTTTATTATTTTTTTTATATGTTGCCTACATTTAGACACAAATTTGATGTTTGACCATATAGCATAATTCAACATATGGTATTTTGACAATTAATGATGCATACATGATCAAACATGGTTCTAAGAAATAACTCAATGTATGAAAAAAAATAGTTAAAAAGAATTTATAGCATACCTGTCTGGCTTTTACAATCTTGCTTCCTTTTCTGTGGTTCTACCCCTCCACACCCTCCACCCCACCCCCCAAGCCTTAGGTGCAGGGGTCATGTTGTAGATTTATCAGCTGGGGCTGAGTACTCTAGAGTGAGTTGCTCTCTTCATCTAGACCAGTTGGTTCACGTACTTTGCATTGCTATCACCACAGTTCTTGTGTGACTGTCAACAGTAGACCTTTGTCCTCATTGTCCCACTGTGGGAGGGATCTGAGTGCTAATGATCTGAATATCAATTCCAGAAGAGCTCCGGATTAGTTAGTTTTTGTGTCCCTGGTAAAACTTTGGATGGAAATAACTTAAGTTTTGGGTTTTTTTTTTTTTTTTTCCCATAGCTCATGCTTCTGAAGGAGTTCAAGTCATCATGGTGGGGTAGGAATGGAAGAATGGCTTTGTCCACAGCAATAGGAGTGTACTGTGGTGGCTGTTTACATTGTTGTAAACATGGAAGCAGAAATTGTGGCTGGAACCAGGGACAAGTATCATCTTCAAAGGCCTATCCCAAATGACCCACTTCTACCTGCTCTATCCCACCTCTCAACAGTTCTCTAGCTCCCTCAAAGTCACACTCTAATGCTGAGAGCTGAAACAAGTCTTCAACAAATGAGCCTGTGGAGGACACTTTCTCTTCGAACTATAATCAATTAATCTACTTAACATTTCCGTGGAGTGGTCTTCCTTCTCAGATGTCTTGGGACATGGCTCTTCATTAACCCGATAGATGAGTAAAAGAATAACTAGCTTTGGCCCATGGAAATAAGTGATAATGTTTAAATGATGAAGTCATTTAGAAGCTGCCTACTATTGAAAAAAGCAAGTGAGTCCTGGTCAAGAACCACCACATAGGGGCTTCAGGTTATATCATGTGAGGGCTCACTGTCATCTCTGAACAGCCAGTGGTCATGTTCCTAGTTGAGAAATTGTCACCATAGCCTGCCTCTTGCTCTCACAGTTCTTTAACAACAAATTTCCACAATATTAAGGAAAAATACCCACAAAAATATAGATTCTATGAAAACAAGGATGAGCTATAGAGAAAGTACAATTTATTTGGTACATGTTAAAAATCAGGAAGGGACATAACATTTTGTGTATTCCCCAAGTGCAAGCTGGTTTCGTCATTTCCATAAGAAACATTTCCCACTATCAGTAAATCAATGACACAGGTAAATTTGTCAAAAGTTTGGGAGTCACCTGCTGTGGTTTTGGTGATGGGTCAAGGAAGAGCGGGACTTATTGCCTGCTGACATAAAGATTCAAGATACATCCCCCCCACCTCCACAGACATGACAAGATTGTTAAAGAGAGAACTGACAGGAATTTGCAGACAGCAGAGCAGAAGCCTCTCTAGGCAGAAGTTTGATTAGGACTGCCAGCAAAGGTGACTGGGTTTTAGTCACAGAAGAAAGAACAGACCATCAGTAAAAACACAGAGGGGGAAAATGAGGTCAGTGTGCCCCCTGCACCTCCGCCCCCAAAAAAGACTGGTTTCAAGCAGATACCATAACAATTTTAGTGTAAAACCCACAGTGTGATTTCCCTGGGAAGACTGACGAAAGCAGAATCGTTGATTCATTTATCCTTTT